>JAVLVB010000546.1:2577101-2593579 GCA_032876305.1 Orestias chungarensis | reverse complement strand
AAATCATATAATATTAGTACATAAAAACCCAACCTCTAATAATAATAATAATAAAAAAATCTAATTATGTTCAAATATTTATTCAAAATCAAGACAGTACAAAGACAATACAAATGTCTTCAAAGGACCAGGCAAGTTAAATTCATATATTTATAATATGTAGTTTATCTAAACTAAACTAAAAAAAATAAAATTCAGATCTATTTGGATACAAGTTATGGTTACAGGAGTTATATTTTCTTTGCCCACATTGAAAGGCATGTGAGAATGAAATGTAAAACATCGGTGTGTGGATTCTAAATGTTTGAAAAAGATGTGCCAGATAAACATCTACTTTAATAAATAGAAATCTCTCAGCAATATTGATGTAAGCTTGGGATTTTCAAACATATGACTTGCTCTTACCAACAATTCCCCACCAATTGAGCTAGACTTTTTTTTCATATAGTTAAAATAATACAATAATACTGTACACTTAAAATGAATGCATATACATTTATATAAAAGCATTTCCCCCCTAAAATTAGTCAAGCAGGCCTGTGTTACTTCAGTGGCACATTGTCTTCATACAAAGGAGCGACCTCTCTGCTTTGAAGTCGCTGATGTAACACAGAAAAAATTTGAACAAACAGGTCCTTTAGCACTTCAATGTAAAAGGTTACGAGGTTATTTAGCTGCATTCTCCACTGAGCAAGAACACATCTTTCTGAAATGGGAAGTTATTAGATAAAAAGTACTTTTCTGAAAACGCTGGTTATGGTTATGCAACTGATGTATAGACACTAAACCTTAATAATCCTCTCCCAGGACAATTTACAGTATTGCTTCTTACTATTAAGATAACATAATCCTCCTCAAGATGTCAGTGTGGTAAAATATTTGCAACCTCAACACTGAATCAAGCTCTTGCCATGTTTTTCTAAAACTAATACAATGGAGGACGCATTGCAGCCTTCTTACTTGATGTCTCATGTTAGGACACAAAAATCTGTAAATCGAAGGGAGGACCAATCATCACAATGACAGCATGTTAGATAAGAGCATGGAGCCACCAACAAATGGACTGAGCAACTTTAAACCAGAGATTTCAGCAATTCTGTTTAATAATACCCTTGGTTATTCTCATTAATCTTCTGCTCCAGCTTCATCTTGAGCTCAGACACCAATGCAGAGCTAAAGCTTCCTTCTTTACGGCGGCCAGGTTTTGCTTTCTTTGAGCCTTTGGAGGCCACTGCACCGGATATAGTTGGGACTGCACGGTGTCGATCATTAGCCCGAGTGTTAGATGGAGGCGGAGGTGGCAGACAAGGAGCGATAGGAGGTGGAGGCTTCATCCTGGGGCTGCTGGTTTCCTCTGGCGGGCTGCCTTCTGGGTCACTGACAAGGAACTTCTCTCCTGGGCAGGACAACTTGATGATAGGAATCTTGAATTTCCAAGCATGCTGGTCCCTCTGTCGCTTCTTAATGATTCGTCGCACTGGCATGATTCTGTTTGACTTTGAGTTGCGCATGTACATGACTGTAGAGATCATCACCGTCACTCCTACCAGCACAAGAATGATAAAAGTGACAATGCCTAAAGCTCTCAGAGGATTGTCCCTGCTTTTCATTAAAAAGGCTGCCATTGGCCCTTTGAGGGGAGTCTGTAAAAGAGCAGAAACACAATAAGGTTTAAGTTGAATGTTAATAAAAAGGTTTGGTCAAGCTTGCAAGCATGAGAGATAGAGGATAGAGTAGGTCCAGGCAACACTTGTACAAATACAACAGTTTCTCGCTTACCTACCGACTCACCGTCATCTATACTGTGCTCTACAGAACTACTGATACAAAGACTATAACTAGATGTTGGGAAAGCTTCTGGCACTATGCAATGAGGCTTTTCTTCGACACAATAGGAGTAACAGGAACAATGACACGTCATAACCGGAAATGCATTGTTTAAGGCATGAAATAAATTAACAGACATGGGTAAATTTGTTGGCACCCCTGGTAAAGACGTGTAAAAAGATCTATCTTTTATTGAGACCACATAATCTCACTCACAACGTTAAAAAAACACCTTTAATTTGAGTACTTTTATACAAACTTTGTCTCCCTATAATCTAATTGGGTTTAGGTCAGAAGTCTGTATCAGTCCTATAAGAAAAAAGGATTTTGTCTCCAAGTAATAGTTTTAGTTTTGATTTTCTTATTTATTTGGGGTTTTTATTCTTTTGAAGGTCCCAACGATGACCCTATTTTAGTTTTATAGAGGAGGTCAATGACATTCGTGGTATTTCTAGCAGTTCATGATGACAAGCTTTCTAAGAATATTTAAGTATAAATAGATAAGTACTAGTGAATGAGAAATAGGTGGACAGTACCAGAGGTTTTCTTGTGTATACTTTGAAATAGGCCAGTGATGCTTTTCAAGACGTTTAATACTTATTTCCAGCAAGTCATAGTGAGTTTTCTTTCTTTCTTTATTTTTTAAAGCTACATCTTAGCATAATTTCCAGCAAGTCATAGTGAGTTTTATTTATTTATTTATTTTTTAAAGCTACATCCTAGCATAATTTTAAGCAAAGCACAAAGTTCCAACAAAACTGGCTAATATGAGGGCTGAGGGAACATAAGACGCTACTCTTCGTATTCCACATATGTTCGCTGCAATGGTGGCAAGCCAAATTTAGGTCCTCATCCAGGCTATTGCCAAGTCCTCAAAAGCTAAAAGCTTTTGTTTATTTATACCCCAGAAAGTTTTAACTATCATAAACTTATGATAAACATGTAAAATGACAATTACTTTGAGTTGTATTTATTTTAAATGGTATGTTGATTCCCCGTCAATTCCGTCACCAGTAAATGTAACTTTCTGGCACTATTTATTTCCTCTTACTTAATAAATTATCTTAAATTTTACGTAGCATTCCTTTAGATTATACTACTCTAATAACAATTTGACTTTATAATTCGACTTTATCAGGGGTGCACATTTTTTTAAATCCTATTTTTAAGAGATTTGCTTTCGATGTAAATATAGAGATCATAGGTTTTATAAACGTGTTTTTTTTTAAAGCCTATACTTTTTCATACTCAAAATAATAACAGTAAAAACACATGAAAAGGAAATTTAAATTGTCACAATACTCTTCTAGAATACAAACATCTAACCAATGTTTGGCGCTAAATCTTGAAGCACCGGTTGTGTCTCACTTGATTCTGCGGATCACTTTGATATAGTTACTCTCTGGGTTGATTCTGGACTTTTTCACTGTGTTACAGTACAGGATAGTGGAAATGCAGATGGTCAGTAAAATGAGGGATGTAATAAGGCTGGAACAAATTCCAAAAACCGTCATTGGACGCTTGCTAAGCCCCATGAAGTATGAAACCATTCGACCTTTGATCTGGAAAAAGCACGATCACGACACAGAGAGAGAGCCAAAACATGATGAGGGTTGACAAAAATTTATGAAAACATGTTTTTTTTCCTCTTTTTTAATGGCTGGGAACTCTAAAAGATATGTGTTTTTAATATTTAAAATTCAACAGCAAGACAAAAAAACACTGTTACAAAAGAAAAATGGAGGTCATGGACAAGGTGGTAAAATAAAGAGCATTAGCATAGCAAGGATACTCTTTGCTTCATGTTTAACTACTTCAGTCTACAGCTTATGCATGCAATAGCGGGCAATGGAAGCATCCTGTGAGTAACAATAAAAGCCTTACCGCCTCTGTAATGTCGATGTTGACCACAGCTGTTGTGCTAAAGGAAGGAGATCCCCGGTCTCTTGCTTGGACCACCAGAGACCACTTGCAGTCCTTCTGCTTGGTAATATTCTGCACAATCTCTATTGACTTGATGAACGGCTTCAACTGGATCTCCCCAGTGTCTGCATTGATGTCAAATGCATTGTCAGGATCTGCTGTCATGATAGAGTACTCAATGACGTTGTTGGGAGACTCTGCGTCTTCATCCATTGCCTGCATTGGGGAAGAGTTGCAGTCAAAATATTAGTTTAGTTTTCAAGTCTTACCAAAGATTTTCAGTTGAATTTAGTCTAATTGATCTTCATATACTACAACACTTCAGCTGTGAACTCTGTCATTCAGTAAATGTTTTTCTCTTATAGGCTTCCTGTAGCTTTCTCAGAGTACACAAAGTTGTAGAATCCTTTAAATACCAAAACATTTTAAGATAACATTGAAAAAGGATTCATAAAGCCTTCTTCCATGACAACCGCATAAAGTTTGCAATTGTATGGGAGGATAATCATCGTGTACCTGGACTTTTACAGGTGTCCCAATGATTAGGGTCTTTTGCTGAAATTCTTCATCAAACTCCGGAGAATGGTCGTTCATGTCAAGGACGCTGACAAACACCTCAGCAATGCTGTACTTCCCTTCCGAATCTTCTGCCTTGACATAGAAGTTGTATTTTGATCTCATCTCTGCATCCAGACTGGTCCAGGGTTGTGTAATGATGAGGCCTGTTGATGGGTGGATGGCAAATCTACAGGCGAGATTAGTTGATGCTTGAGTAATTAGAAAAGATGCCTTACTCTGTGTTACCATCTTAAACCTGCTGTTTCCAGCATAGATATTAGATATTACAAATTGGAGGATGTGTCAACTAATGTTTTATGCAGTTCTAAAAAGTGTTTATACCCCTAAATGTTTTCAAATTATATAACATGAATATAAAGCTTAAACAATGTGATAAAGAAGGATGGTGCTGTTCTGGCGATTACTGTGAAACCGCTGAAGAAGGATTCTTGATCAAATCTAGAAAACTACGAACTACCCTAAGCATCCCCTTTATGGGATCGCTTTAAAAAATCAAGGTCATTAATAGGAAGCTTCTTCAGTAAGAGGTTTCTTCTATTGATAAGCTGTAACACAGACCGGTAAAGGAGATTCTTCCTTCCCACCAACATTATTGATCTATAAACAATGCCAGGGAAAAACCTGTAGAACACATTGAGGTTTGTTGTTGTGATGTAACAAGGTGTAGAAAAAGACAGGAAGTAATGCTTTTTAGATTGTTTTTGAAAAGAAGAATTGAACAAATCACAATACATAGTTCCATGCAAACGTTTTTAATTTGTTTTAAAGTGTATGCCAATTCTGGTCTATATAATCCCTAAAATTTCCCTTTAAATCTCTGATATGAATTGTAAATTACCAACATTTTCTATGAGTTAAAACCTAAACGAAATTTAAGTTCCGGTAAATGGCCTATGCTTATATAGAGCTATATCTAGTCTAGACGACCCGAAAGCCACATAACACCATGGTTAGTTATTCTCCCATTCATTTACACATTCACATGCTTATGGTGCAAGTATGGCATTTGGTTGTACAGTATGTACAACAACTTAATCCAGATAAAAGACTGGGCGCCCTGTTTAGAGTAGGAATATTTGTCATCTAAAGCTAAAAGCCTTCTGATATGTTGTTTTCATATGCCAAACTCTAGTGAGTCTCCAGTGGCATAAACCACTCTGCCGTGGCTGTCATTAACATAATTCATTCAAACTTAATTTCTGTTTTGTATGCTCATTATTGATTTTAAAAAATGGTTTCAGGTGTCAAACTGTGTTAACCCTGGATTGTTTTTTCTGTTTGATGCAGCCGGTATGAATTCTTGTTGGAATTCCTCACTTTGAACCAAAGTTGTAACCTTTGTACTTGAAATATACAATCAGATACATATTAAGTTTAAAAAACGTAAAATGTAAATCAACAATCTTTTATCTTATAAACTTGTCTACGTTTTCTTCTCAGTGAAAATTCACAAGTCGCTTTGAAACTGTTAACTTTCGCACAATTGATGTTGCTGTCTTCAGACGAGCATTAATTCTCACTTTTTCTCCGGTACGTGTTGCCTGGCTTTTCAAAGCTACCGTTTTCTGTGGCTCCAGCTGTCACATTGCATGTTAATTGGCTCTGTCTATGTAAAATGGGGCCAGGAGGACTATTTTTAACCCTCCAATCCAATTAGAAGATTACCTGGCATCTTGCAGCCATTTTGGAGTAAGCTGTTTGATCGGCAGAGATGCAAGTAAAGATAGGCTTTCCTGTTTTAGTGTTTGATAAAGAGTTTGTTTCAGACTAGTATTAGTATTGTTAAGCTTCCCAAAAACTCTTCACCTTATGTTCCTGTGAAAACAAGAGGGTTTTATATCTGATCAATATAATGACAAACTGGCGTTGGTGAAAGGTTTTAGCTTACAAATCTGATCCTGATCCATAAATTTTGTATTTGACTTCACCCCAGGAGCCAGAGTCTGGGTCATTTGCCTGAAAAAAACAACAACAAAAGCAGCACAGAAAGGAAATCCATTTTAAACTGATGGAAAATACAACAAACTGTAAAATAAGTACATGCTGAAGTTTACCTTATTATTATGTCCTATTTGAACAAAATAGTCATTACTGCATGAGTTTGACATATATATTTCATGATATGTTTAAACATTTGATATAACTATTACGTACTAAAATAGACAATGTGTTCCATGTTTTTAGTTTCCTTAATTTTAAACAATCCTTAAATAAAATACCAGATTAATGAGCAGGGCTGTTGTGTTTTTTTCTTTTCACAATTAAATATTGAAGGAATATAAAAATTATAATAATAATAATATCCGACTAAGAAAAGTTGAGTAAATAAAAAAAAAGCTTTTAATTTTTATCTAATTTATTAAGGGTAAAATGCTAAGCAAGCCAACCTGGTAATATTTGAAAAAAACATTTTGCCCCCTTGACCTCATGATTACTAATAATTGTGTCAAACTATGGCAACAACACCTCAAGTACTTGCCATAACTGCCAATCAACACATTTTGAACAGCTTTAGCACATTAACACTGTTTAAGGTCATCCCTTTGCATCTCAGTCCCAGCAGTGACTATTCAGAGCCCAACTTGGCTTCAGGTTATAATCACAAACTTACTGCCAGACGTGCTTCAACTGAATTTATGGTTCTATGAGATATGTCAGCAAAACAATATTTATTCTGAACCATGGTATCACCCCCATGTTTGACTGTCTTTGAAAGACATTTATGTTATTTAAACACATACTTGATACAGTTAGTGTGGCCTTAGAACTCAATCTTGAATTATAAACTCTGAAAAGCAATTACAAGTATTAATATTTTAGGCAATTAATCAAGATTATGTTTTAGGTTCTTTAGGTACCTACTGGATAAGTTTTTGATGTTCTGTTATGGCAATTGTTTTCGGATATTTTACTGTTTTTACAACTCTTTTAAGTTTCCTCCATTTGTGGATAATGGCTCTCATTGTGGTTTGCTGAAATCCCATAGATTTAAATTGATTTTGTAAGTATTTTGAAGCTGACTGATGCAAATGAGTTTCTTCCTTATCTGTTATGAATTGTACTTAGATAAGGGCATAATGAATTTCTTTTAAAAATCTCTTAGCTGTTCAAATGATGCAAATAGGTTCTAAATAGGTTTATTTCAACTTAATGACTGTAATTACTTTCTCTGAATAGTAACACACTTTGATCCAACATTGGACTCACTGTGACGAACACAACACTGGAGCCTCCTTGGGAGTTTTCAGGGACCCTGGCGATGTAATACTCAGACGTGAAAACTGGGACATTGTCATTAGTGTCCAGCAGGTTGATCACGATGTCGGCTGTTGCACTGAAACGTTCTGGAGTGTCAATCTCTACGGCCAACAACTGGACAGAAAAACAGATAACCTGGTGGATCAATTTATTTTTATAGCTTTATTGTTAACACAATAGCATTATTTAAACAGCATCTCTTTGGCATTTGTGTTTTTTCTATGGTTCTAAAAACTTTATACAGTAATAAAAAATATGGTAATGGAAGAATAAAGTGGCTACAACAACCTACAATCTTAATATTTTGAATTGCTCCTCAAATATTCACAGTAAATCTTGTTTAAATAGCCTCTAATCAAAATAATTAGATTTGCAGACACATTTTTTTGGGTGTAAACTCTTGAAATAGGTTTTACCTTCTAGCAGTAGCATAATCTCATATCTACAAACATCTACAAATAACTGGCATTTAATTTAAAAGCGTTTTAATGATTTTTTTGGTTGTAAAAACAGGGTTAAATATCAATGGTGATATTATTGTTACAATATTTAAAAATGTGTTCACCTTTTTTTCAATGCATCCTTTACTTTCTCAAACTGATCCAAGTTTCAAGAAATTTTTAAACATAATTCTACAATATGACATGATACAGGAGTCCATTTGTTTCAAACAATAGCTTCAAGGCTTTTTCTTGGCATCACTTTCCGGTGGATGTAAAAGGAGGTAAAACAAATCTGCAGCAGACCATAAGAAACCTTGTACATGCCATTAGGTTATTTAGCAGAGAAGCCAGTAAAAAAGGTGTTTCTGTCCTACTATCATAAACAAAAAAGAGTAGTTTGTTGACTCATAAGACTTCAACCAAAACTGAAAGCTTAAACTGGATGGCAACCAAGACAGTTTAGGCAACAATCGGGGACAGGAAGAAGAGACTCTCTTGTCACTGAAAAGTATAAGGAGGGACCTGTGATGCTGCGGGCCTGTTCACCTTCAAAGAGTCTAGGAATCTTGTCAGAAGTTTTTAATAAAAGCATTTAAATTGCTAAAATGGTTGAAGTCTTTTTTGGTTGCTTAGAGCTTATTTACCCACGCAAGATACACCTAGAAACATATAAGTATCACTTTAGAAAAAGAACGTTTAGCTAATGAACGCACAGACTGTGCATTTAAATATCATTTGATCTTATATGAAACTCTTGTTTTTGTGTAGTTTCTAAGAGATTAGAGACATATACATCGAACTTGTATAGTTTCTTGTGTCAACATCTGTATGAAATCATGGATTTTAGTCGTTGCACAGCATTCTTACCAAGAGGTTTGATCGGATTTGATTTTTTCAGTACTTCACTTTATACATTTCGTTCAATCAGTCTATACTGGGTATTATATAATTTTGTCATATTGTGATGGTTGTTTACTCTTCCCATAAGAAAACCTGAACTAAATAAGGCAATTTCAAAAAGTTACAAAGCAGTATGCTCTTAAAAGTAAAAATAATCTCTTACAAAGCAGTTTGTGCTTTTTTCTTTGTTTTTTTGGCCATGTACAAAAAGTTACATAACTCACTGAAACAAAATTAAAATACAAAACAATCTCTTTAAGCAAAAGCATAATTTCTATGATATTCCTAATAACAATGAAAGATACACTGAATAGATTTTTACCTTAAAAGATAGGGTTGGTCCCTTTTCAAAGTCTATGCCAGACGCATCCTCTACAATGATGGTCACCTGCGCTTCATTCAAGACCGTCTGGGGAACCACTCGGAGTACTCGGCTGGGTCCCACCAATCGTAGTTTGAATTTTGCGTTTGCCCCCTGAAACAGGGAAGAATGCCGAGCGAATATAAATGTACTGCTATCTGCACAGACAATAAAATAAAGATTTACCCCACTTATTCCTTCCTTTAAATAATGCAAATGAAAATGGTTATTAGGGTTACATGAAGCTAGATAGAGGAAATAAACATGATATCATCACATTTTGGGAAAATCTTATGTTGTAGGTGTACTTAAAAGGGTTGGCAAATATTTGAATAACAATGTAAAAATCTAGTGAAATATCCAGCTTAGGATAAACAATAGGTTAGGAATTGATCTACCCAGTTGATCAGATGAGAAAACTCACCTGATCTGAGTCATTGACTGTGATCTTAAAGCCCCTGAGGATCTCCCCAGCAGGAGGATGCTCATACATGGTGACCTCAAACTTGCTTTGTGGCCCATTATCTCCATAAAACGTTGGAGGATGGTTGTTTAGATCCACCACCCGGACAGTCACGGTGGTAACATCGTAGTCTAACAGCTCATCGTTGGACCCGACTTCAGAGGCCTGGAGAATAAGGCATGCAGCAGATGCAATATAATTACAGTGTGTTGCAAAAGTATTTATAACTCTGAGTCGTTTCCATGTTTTGTCTCATTTCTCAAAACAAAATCCTTATTGGAGATTTTGTTTACAAGGCAAACATAAGATTGTGGAAAATTTGGATTTGAATTATCATTTTATTACACATAAAATCCCAGTAAGTGTGCCCTAAAGGCCTGAATGTTTGCCAAAGTTGGGTAAAGGTTAAGTCTAAATCAAGATTACGGGTAGACAAATCCAATCCTTAATTGCTACTATAATGCAACATTTTGATGGATCTCTCTCCAACACACCTGAATCCATTGGGTAAATGGCAAACCTTATTCTTCACTATAAAATTGGATAAATAGGCTTTGATAATAGCCTTTTAATTTAGCTGTGACATCTGGTTAATGACTGTTGTCCTCCATCTGAGTCTCATATCTTTTGCAGCTTCTAACACGTTTCCTTCCAGTGTAGCCCAGTATTTAAATCAAACTGTTTTCCCTCCAATGCTGTTCAGAAATGTGGATTTGTAATCCTCAAGCTGGTCATTTTCTTCTGCATCTGCTTGTTTTCATTTTCATCTCATCTCACCAACACACCTTCTTACAAAAGTGTCCATCAAATTAGTGCTGGCATACTAAAAACAAGATTTTCCATCGTCTTTTTCTTGCCACTCTTCCATGAAGGCCAGATTTAGGAAGTGCACAGGCAATAAAGATTACCCCCCTCTGTTGTGGCTCCTCCAGAATTAAAAAATGAATTTAAGTAGACAGCCATACTCAGGTAGGTAGTAGTTGTGCCATATTATTATCATCTTTATTAGATAGTTTGAACAGTTCTCTTTCAGTTGTTCAAATCTCAACAACTATTATTGACCTGCCTGTTGTGTTACTTGCACTTGATGATGCTGATGGTATTTCTAATCTTCTTTAAACTGTATACTGATACAGATGGACTTTAAGTAATAGCTAGAGGAATTAGAGGCATTAGTTTCACTAGGCTCACACCTATTTAAAATTTCCATCTTTTTTCAGGTTTATGATTGACAAATGTTGAAAAATTGAAATCTTTTTTGATAAAATTGTGTTTATATCAATTTTGGTAACTATTCCAAGACATTGTATGTCTGAAAGAAGGTTGAACTTTAAAATGTGATTGTGAGAGGAATCAAAAGTAGGAAACTACCTTTACTTTAATTTCATAGAGTTCCTGTTTCAACAGAGATGAAGGAGTTGTTAGAGAAATGCATCCACTGGTGCTATTGATGTCAAAAACACCATCACTTCCTGGGAAATAAGACAAACACGTTGTATCTGATCAAGTGCCATGTTGTCGTCTATAAACAGCTCACTTTTTTGACATATTTGTGGAATTCTTTATCCTCACCATTCACAATAGAATAATGAATAGGGTTGGGATTGCCCTGATCCCCATCTTTAGCAGACACTGTGTATATTTCAGACCCCTGAAATGACAAGAATTTAGTTTGTGTGAACAAAAGAAACGATAAAGTAATTACTATTGCTGTATACGGAGAACAAAGGTCTTACAGGAATTGAGACTTCATAGATGTATCCAAAGTATGGGGTTCCCACAAAGGATGGAGGCATGTCTTGGGCATCAAGAACATTGATGGTTACAGTAGCTGTGGAGGACAGCACCTGGTGCCTCCCTTTGTATTTTCCACCTCCATCCTAATAAAACAAGGGCAGTGCAATTATTGTTTTTAATACAAAATGAAAAGAGACTAAAACTTGCTTTGAAAAAAAATATTAATGACTTCATATAATGATTTTAGTTAAATATGTCTTTTATTCAATAGAAAATGTTTAAAACAGCCTAGTTTAATGGTTCCAGTTAAAGTTTGTTGACATCTTAATATCTATGCCTATTAATCTATGTTAATATTGGTTCTGTAACCCAACATATCTGTGGTATTACCATCGTAATCTCTCCATGATGTCTCCAATCCAGCAAGCCTATTATGCCAAAAGGAGATCTGTGTTCAGTGAGATTCGAGCTCCACCAATAAGCCTTGCCCAACAGTATCAGAGCCAGGGCCAATCCCCCTAGAAGATTAGGTTATACTCCCCCCAAAGCATTAAAAGGTTCAAAAATGACACCATCTATACACTTGTGAAAGGTTTCCCATGTTTGGATTATCTAACAGTACAATGATTATAAGCACAACAGCAAATCTACAACAGAATGGTTAAAAAGAAAGTAATCAAGGTGTTGCAATGACCTATTCAGAGTAAAGTGACACTACAGCAGGGTCGTTGCTACGGGTGGGCTTAGGGGGACCAAGACCCCTCCTTTTACAACCAGGGTCAACCCATCAAAATAGATTTCTGAAAAAAGGGTTTATTTTTTAGTGGTGTCACATACTGAACTATCATTGGATAATATGAATGAAGAAAGACTTCAGAACTCTCCAGACAAGCCAGGGTTAACTGTGTAAATTTTTGTTAATGTGACAATTAGTTTTTCTGTGCTTGCAAATCTTTGTATTGAGTTTTATTTAAACACACACTGTACTTTAGCAACCTAAAAAAGCAAAACTAAACTACTTTATCTATTATAAAAGGATGATACTTTTTGCCTTAAAGATTTGTTTTGGCACAACCTTCAGTAGGTTAGAAGAATGCAAAAATTACCTCTATATATATATATATATATATATATATATATATAGAGAGAGAGAGAGAGAGAGAGATGACCTCTTGATAAAGTTACATGCTAAGGTAAGGTGTTAGTGTTAGTTGTTAAATTAAATGTTTTTTTTTACTACTTACTAGTTTAGCTTCATACACATTTTATACTACTTTTCACTGTAAAATTACTAATTTAGTCCTTTTAGATCATGTTATCTATAAAAATAAATCTACATAAAAAACAAACTAAATCTATAATGTATTGATTTAGTCAACAAGCCACTGCTTAGTTATACCAGTTCTTCATAAAAAATACGGCTTAAATGTTAAATGATCTTACACTTGTAAATGTGTAACTTAGAAGAACTGGGTATTTAATGAAAACAGCCGCTCACCTTTGCAACCACATTCACAGAATGTGTTGGTGTGGTCTCATAGTCCAAAGTCTCCCCAGGTTTTATTCTGAGGATCCCGCTGTGTCCATCAATAGTGAACTTGGCTAACGGGGAACTCTAAGGAGTAAAGAAATCAAATAGTTATGGAAAACAGAAGCAATGAGAAGCAATCAGGCTTAAGTTAGAGATCATTATTTGCTCCCAGCAGTTTCATCCATCAACTGCTTGATTTGACATTGAACATATTAACAATAATAGACATGGGCAGTGTCAGTATTTTTAGTCAACCCTGGATGCCAGCTCCCATTAAAGCCTCGGTGCTGCGCTCAAATGTAATTGAAAATTAATCCACTGAAGTAACACCACTTCCAGACTGTTCTCTTTGGAATGAGATTAATCTTTCTCTTTGTCGCGGTCCCATCAGTTGATTGCACTTTTTCTTCTCTCCACATGGCAGCACAGCTCTCATGATGACAGCTTGACCTCTGTTCCTAACCATGACTGTTGAGGGTTTAATCACACCAGCTGCTAGCATTACAACATTTAGCAATCCATTCAACTGTATTCCCCACAAGGGGGCTGAGAGAGCTGAGATGAGGCTATCTGGGGTTACTTTCTGTGCACATTAAAGCTATTGCAATTTAAAAATAGAGCTCTTTCTATTGGATATGGGATATAACATGTGTTTTAGTAGTTTCTCTTTACTTGATAAAGATACTGACTAACAAATGTTGCTTTTATTTTTATTTATTCTTACTGATAAAACACATTTTTCATTAAGTGCTTCTATATTTATACACGCCTATTTCTTATTATTTAACTAAAAGCTGTTCAGTTTAAGTGGCTGTTTATGCTGAAAATGGTTTTTGCAATAGGCGTTCTCCATTAAAACAAAGTTGTTTGCTGTCCACCATGTCCATATGCTTTTCCAAGATGAGCAAAACTGAGCAAACAGCAGTATTATTACCTCCAGGTAATATGAAACACTTCCTCCTGATCCCAAGTCTCTGTCTACAGCATGGACTCTGTAGATGCTACTTCCTGGAGTAGTGTCCTGGTGAGGAGATTAAACCCAAGTTTAAAGCAATGTTGCATACATAGAGGGCAAAATGTCAAGTTTTCAGAAAGCTTCTGTTTTTATTTGACACGTTACCTCTGGGACATCGACGATAAAAGGCAGACTTTGAAATTCTGGTGGCTCATCATTGGTGTCTGTCACAAACACTCTCACGGTCTCAACGACCTGCAGACAGCAAAAGTACCAAATAATAGTCTGTGGCTAGTCATTTTAGCTATTTTCATATATTTACCACAAAAATGAATTGTTTGATTTTATGTTAAACTTAGGTCTTAAAAATATATGGCAGTAACTTAAAAAAAATAAAAATAAGATCAATCACAGTCTGCATCTTTTGCCAACCTACGTTGAAAGTATACTCAAACATAACATTTTTAGCCAGGTGCTCAAATATTTCACATTTATTTGATTGACTGAAATTATTTGACATGATCCACAACTAATACTACTGCATTCATCTCAGAGCAAAATTGTGTTATTTACATACACATATTTAAAAATACTACAACAACCAACAAACAATGTTTTAATACATACATTAAATAATATTTTAAGATAAGTTATAGTTAAGGTATGATGATGGTAAGAGCCATTTTAATAACACTTAAACCAATTATACATATTTCATTACATTTATTTTAATTTCTTATAACTTATATGGACAATAGGTTCAATAGAAAAAGCTTTTTATGCATACTTTCTGCTGACTATCTCATGAAACCACTATTAAGTGTTTTCGTGACCCAGGGAACCACATACTGTAGGTTAAAAAACAATAACAATTAAACAAAAAAATCCTACAATTTGAACTTACTTTATTTCGTCCATCTGTTATGCTAACAGTCACTGAGACTTCATCTTGTTTCTAGAAAAAGAAGATTATTACTGTCAATTTCAGATGAAAGAGATGCTTTTATGTTGAAGTCGAGTGTTTTCCATCAGTAGGGCTTACCTCTCTGTCCAGTTCCTCAATCAGAGTCACATTTCCTGATTTGGGCTCAACCCTGAAATATTCAGTGTAGCCTTTTTCAAATGTGAGGCCATATCGTACAGGATCGCCCTCTAGATCTGTCCCATTTAGGATGTATATCTGTGTTCCTGTGAACCACCCGACAAAAATGCGTAATTAGGGATACATGCAGGAAAAGCTTGAGTTGCAATTCTCAGTAGTTTTATGATTAGCTAGGTAAGATCAACCACCTATTGACCACTGTAGGTCATACAATGACCTTTCTATCCAACCACTTCTTTAAGGCCTTTCCGCTGTGTCTGCTGCCCTTAAACTAGGACAAAAATATTTTTCTTATCTCCCAAAATAGTTTAAGCTCCATTCTAAAATAGGATTGTATTTTGACCCAAAAAATATTGTGGCTCTAGCTTTATTTTAGGGCCACATTCTAACCGTTTTTAAAGTCTTTTGCAGTCTAAAGTGTTATTTTTCTGCATTAACTCTGGTCGGGATTGCGGTCCTGCAGCACAACAGACAGCATGATGCTACCGCTACCAATTTACTTGATCGTGTTTGCTGTATCTCTTAAATGGTTTGTGACAAATTGTTGAAGGAAACCGTTGTGGTGTTTTCTTTTAACAGGCCACTATGAGTAATGGTTATGCCTGAATAATAGTTGTCTTCAGTGCTACCATGAGGCTTTTTGCTGGGTTTTTTTTGTTTGTTTTTTGTATTGTATTTTATTGTTTTCTTCCTGTAAGGCTGTAATGCACATCACAATCCAAAAGGTATTATAAGAATAATAGAATAAGCATAATAATAATAAGCCACAGCACCAGTACATACTCAAGAAATGTTGCATTTAATAACCTAACAATATGCACTTAGTGTTTTTCTGATGCGGAACATAAGATCTATTATAAATGATTCAAGTTTTACCATAAAACGGTGAAAACACAATAAAATAATCATAGTAGACATACCAACAGGGGTATCCTCAGAGATGCTGAACAAGGCCATATTCCCACTAGTACTGCCGGGACCCTTGTCATAGAAATATGGAGCATAGTCTGATTGCCCTTTTTAACAAGACAGATAAATAAGAACCTAAGTTAGATAAACATGATGCGATGACAGTGAGCAACATAAACAAAGGAAGGCAATCCATACACTTCGCAATAAAGATAAAGTTACCATAAATCATACAGATTTTTTGATTTTTTTATTCTCGAAACATGGCATGATTTGTAGACAAAATGATGATTGTTCACAATGAGTAATCAATATGCATGGACTAAGAAAAGTTGCGCTCATTTGCTGGAAATAGCAAATATCATAGGCGCCAAGGTAATGATACTTATTTTAAAGTTTAATGACGTATATATATATATATATATATATATATATATATATATATATATATATATATATATATATATATATATATATATATATATATATA
>JAVLVB010000546.1:2540999-2574380 GCA_032876305.1 Orestias chungarensis | reverse complement strand
CAAAGTGAGGATAATAGAAAATGTATGAGCAAAAAACCAAAAAAAATAACATTTTCTTTCAGTATCCATGCATGCAGACTGGATTTAAAGGATTTTTTATTTTGTGTTGTAAAGGATTTAATAGTGAATCTGTCAATGTCTCATCCATTTAAACCCTTCAGCCTGGAAACTGTGTCCTTTTTTTTCCTGAAACTGTCCCGTTGAATCCAACCAAAAGGCTGCACCACTCTGATCATTAATTTCAATATAAACATATGTAAAATTGACATTGTGCATACATAACCAAATATGCAAATATATGTGTAATAAATGTCTTAATCTATCAGTGCTGTTTGTTTTTGTTTTTTGTGTGTGCTTTATTAGTTTACTTGAACTACTTACCAGCTGTAAATCTATAAAAAGACTTAGCAGTGTGGGCACTGTGACCAATTCCCAGGTTTCCAATGAAACTTCAATGAACCTATCAGCAACTATCTAAAAGAAACAATTACATAAAGGCAATAGCTTTTATTCTCAAATAACATGAAAAATAACAAATCTGTATTTCACAAGGGTCATATTTATATAAAATAAAATGCTCTATAAGAATCAGAAGCTCTGCTTTTAATCTCATTTTAAAGCCATGCCTTCAAACAGACAGAACAGCAGTAATAAGGAATAAAAACCTTGGAACTAAATCAAATATTACTCATCAATTTAAAAAACATTACTGACAGATGGATGTTTCCCCCCCCCCCCCAAAAAAAAATTTAATAAATAATGGCACATCATTTCACACCGAAGCCTTCGCCAATCTCATCCATTACTGCCCTCTTCATCTCTCTTATGGTATTTGTGGGATCCACATCCAAAACACACAAATGATCTGAGCGGGGTTTAAAAGTGCTTGGCAGCGGCATGCTCCACATGCCGACGCCTCTTCCAAAACACCTGCATATTTACAGATGTTAGCATCTGCTGCAAGTGCCCCGGTTTGACAGTTTAATTTTAGAGGAGATGCCATATGGTTGACAAGAGGATTACAACCCTAAGCCTTTGTCGTCTGCCGCTTCACACTGACTTGTTTAAGTGGAAAACAGGCTAGAGGGTGGACCCCTGATGGTCGATCGGTCTGGCACAAACGGCGAAGAGCGCGGATGACAAATGTTAAAACAAGCAAGTATTTATCTGTCAGATTAACTTGGCAGCAGCAGCAGGGGTTAAAGGAGGAAACCGCAGGAGATCAGGGATTGTTCAATGTAGTCGGAATGTCCATTTAGTTACAGCTTTTAGGAAAAAGAACCTTTAAATGTAAATGATTATTAAATTACCGGAAAAAAAGGAAATTATAATTGATATTTAGAGGATTTTAAAAATGTCTTAATATGAGGAGTATGCTGTAGTATCGCAAGATTCTGTGAGACTTCCGGCAAAAATTTCAAAAACATGCCGCATTCTGGCTACTGTTTTTAATTCTTTACAATATACACCTTAAAAAACTGCTGTCATTAAGCCTCTTGTAAAGAAGAGCAGTCTGGATGCCACAGTACTGAACAACTACCGGCCCATATCAAACCTGCCATTCTTAGGAAAAGTGCTGGAAAAAGTTGTGTACCAACAGCTGAGTGACTTTCTCCTGTCTAACAATGTGTTTGATGCTTTCCAGTCAGACAGCTCTGATCAAGGTGACAAATGACATCCGCCTAAACTCAGATGCAGGCAAAGTCTCTGTCCTACTTCTGCTGGACCTGACCGCCGCCTTTGATACAGTTGACCATGTGATTTTATTACAGAGGTTAAAAGACTGGGTGGGAACCACTGGTATGGCTCTCAACTGGTTGAAGTCCTACCTTGAGGATGGATGTTACTTTGTTCAAATAGGGAACTGCGTCTCCGACCGAATGGTTGTGACCTGTGGGGTTCCCCAGGGGTCGATCCTGGGACCCCTTTTATTCAATCTGTACATGCTTCAATTGGGCCAGCTAATACACAGCGATGGTGTGTCCTACCACAACTATGCTGACGACACCCAGATCTATGTGTCGCTGACAGCAGGAGAACATGGGCCTGTTGATTTATTGTGTCACTGTACTGAACACATCAGTCTGTGGATGCAGAAAAACTTCCTCCAGTTAAACTCAGACAAAACTGAAATCATTGTCTGTGGCCCACAGAAACAAAGAGAAAGTGTCATTAGTTACCTTCTGACGCTCTCTCTGGAACCTAAGGGTCAAAAATCTTGGGGTAATACTGGATTCTGACCAGAACTTCAACAGCCACATTAAATCAGTAACATCAGCAGCCTTTTACCATTTTAAAAACATTGCCGTAATCAGAGGAATAGTCTCTAAACCAGACGTAGAAAGACTTATCCATGCTTTTATCTCTAGCAGATTAGACTACTATAACGGCCTGCTCACTGGGCTTTCTAAACGGGCCTTAAGACAGCTTCAGAACATCCAGAATGCTGCTGCCCGAGTTCTGTCCAAACCCAGGAAATATGACCACATTAGTCCAGTGCTCAAGTCTCTGCACTGGCTTCCTGTCACTCAAAGAATAGACTTCAAAACAGCCTTGCTTGTGTACAAATATCTTCATGGTTTAGCCCCAAAGTACATATTTGACATGTTAGAGCCATACGAACCAGCCAGGACTCTGAGAACCTCAGGTAGTGGCCTCCTACTGATGCCCAGAGTTAGGACCAAACAAGGGGAAGCTTCATTCCAGTTTTATGCTCTTAAAATCTGGAACAGTCTTCCTGTAGAGGTGAGACAGGTTTCAACTCTGCCGTTATTTAAATCCAGGCTTAAAACAGCCTTATTTAACTGTGCATATAGCAACTGGGAATATTATTATTATTTTAAATTCAAAGTTAATTTTATTGCTTCATTTTCTGCTCCTTTTTTCTATGTAAAGCACTTCGAATTGTCTTGTACACGAAAATGTGCTATACAAATAAACTTGCCTTGCCTTAAAAATTTACTGTTAAACAAAAAATAATTAAGATTTGCATACTTTTGTTGTTGTTGTGATCAATAATTTATGAAAAGAACTAATTTGAATTAACATTTAATTATTCTAACCATTGTTATTGTATTACATTATATTGCTTTTGTAAACATTCTAAAATGGTGAATTGCAAAACTTTTTTTCCTGACAACTACATCTAGGTTGTGCAGTGACTACGTCAGACTTCAGAGGCCTAGCTTGCTAGCCACTTTTAATTAAGCACTAGCTCTGCTGATGAAACTAGTAAAGCATAAAATACATCACTTGATATATTAATAAACTTTTTTAACCAAGTTGGTTCACAAAGTTTGTGTAATTGTTTTGAGAACATCTGTGTCACACATTGTAAAATAGTTCATGAAAATTAAAAAGCTTGTGGTAGAAACTCTGACAATAGTTTTTCAAGCCATTTAAAATTTGACACAAACTTAAATTCTTCAAAGTTTTCTCCGTATCTTTAAAAAAACAATACAGTAAACAGCATGGTTGTCATGGATTAATGGAAAAAATATGAATAAATAAATAAATAAAGTACTTTCTGCAGTCTTTCCTTAATTTTGGTTGCAGGACTCATTGGATGTGTTTGTTACACATCTTTAAGATACAATTTTCAATCAAAACTGGCACTAGTTTAAATTTCTATCAAGGATTTTATAAGATGTAAATAACAGCTTTGTAAAAACGTTTACTAAGCTATTGAAGTTCACTGTGTCGTTTGTTGTTGACCATTTCAAAAAGATCCCACAAAACACGGAGGAGAACCATTTAGCAGAAAAGGGTTTTTAAACTTTATTAATTGGTGTTGAAATAGCTTCATGTTATTTTTAAACATATAAACTAATGTCACTTATTCATCATGGAACTGAAGTGGCAACACAGTGAATGTTTAATCAGAGACATACGGCAGTCAAGTCAGTCTTCTGCTAATGTGTAATAATTCTGGCTTACATACAGTAGCTCTGCTAAGGTTTATGTGAAGTTCGTCAACAGAAATAAATAGAAAACAAAGTAAAATACAAAAATCTGTTTGTCATTTCACAGATATTTACCAGATCCCCGCCTTCGCAGATTAAACGTTTAACAAAGAAGAGCCCCGTCTCATGATGTAATCAAAATGCATCAATTTCTCTCCCTGATTGGTATCGCTAACATGCCCAGAGCCCATTCGCATCTTGCACAGCCTTTATCATCACCTACGAGTTACATAAGGGTTGTATTTTAAAGGATAACACATGTATTCTGCATGGGAACTTTGTTTAGGTCTGTGAAAATAAAAAAAAGAAACAAAATACTCCAGAGGATGTTTACTTCCTTTTGCCACCGCCACCGCCACCCAAGATCATCACCAGTCTCATGAAAATGTTCAGCGTGTCCATGTAAATCCCCATACACCTGTAGGGTTTAGCCACATTTGAGATCGGCAGGTTAAAGGTTATATTAACTGTACTTTGCAGGAAAATATCAGCAGTTACTTACGCATTTATGGGGTCATATTTCTGTGCGGCGTACAGTGGGTGTGTCTCTGCCCTCTTGATAACCTTTTGTGTGTCATAGAGGAGGAACATGCTGAAGAGTACCAGGCCTCCATAGACAGCGACAGAATAAAGACCAGCTCCGAATGCTGAGGTGGGTGGCAGAAACATCGACCCTGAAATAAACACAACAACAGTTCCGAGTGTTGTAAGGGGCGTTCTGGTTTAAAGGTGATAATTGAGATCTGACAAGCGTTACATTGAAAGATTGTTTCGTTTGTCACAAATCATGCAATAAAACTATTAAACCAGTAGAAGAAGGTGCTATTACATTAGACCAAAACTAAACAGTCTTGCACAATCAAAATGCTGGGAAATGAACTCAGCACATAATCAAAACGTCTACTAACCAAGAGAGGAGGCGAATACTACTCCAAAGCCAACAGCAAGAGGCCCTCCCATGTTTAGGAACTTCTCACTTGGGGCGCACATTGCCACAGTGGACAGACCTCCTACGATACCTGCGGTGTACCAGGCGGCCCTCATCATTAGGGGTCCTCCCAGCAGAGTTAGCGGAGCGATCACAGCACCCATCACACCTTTTCAATAAAAACACACAAAAAAGATACAAAGTAAAGTAAGAGAAAAAACAAAACAAAACAGCAGGAACCAAATAAATTGAATAACTGGATTCTGGATTTTAAACAAGAACCACATTTTAATTTATTGATTCCACATATTATGAAAGATAGAGAAATTCATAATACATAGCTCAACACGTAGCTCAAATGGGTGGTGGTGGTGGGGGGGTTATAAGGACAATATCAATGAAACACTGCATCCGTTTTGTACCATTTCTCTTTCCTGTTTTAGGGGGGCTCCGCCATGATTGTGTCTCTTGAAACTATCAACATGCTGAAATGAAGGATGAGCAGCGGCACCATCTTCTGGAGAGCAGCTACAGTACAACACTTAATGCATTTTAATCTGACCAACTATGAATTGCAAGTGATTTCAATTTCTATGTACGTAGTATGTGCAATACTCCACCTTAATTCCAAGCATCAAAATCTAGCTAAGGAAAAAAAAAATACTACAGGAACAAAGACTAAACAGAAAAACATGACTACAACAAAGTTTTAATTACTTTTACCAAAAGTGAGCATACCATTAAAATCCTTTATCAGTCTACAACTAGAATAAAATGAAATGCAAAAGTACATATCTACATTTATTAATTTTATTTACTTCATTACCATCTGGTGGTCATTTAATGAAACCACATAACAAAACAAAACAAACATAGGCCAATAAATGGTTGTGGGTTTTTCACAAACCTAAGTGTTTATTTCTAATGGTGGTGATTTGTATTGATTATTTGCAGAGGTAATGATGATAAATGGAACTTAACTTATATTACACAAAAAAATAGTATTTTTAAATCTGCCTCAAATTTAAATAGTGAGGCTTTGCATAAATAAGCAGTATTGCTGAATAAAAGCCTTTCAAACTTTTTTTATTATTAGACCTATAAAACACTGACAGTATTAAAGCATGAAGGTTTGTGAAAAATAAAAATTCTGTCATTCCTAAAACTTTTGGCAACAACTTGAAGAAAACAACATGCTTTGTCTGCTAAGCATGACATGACAAACCTGCATGGAGCATCCAAGCAAAGTGTTTTGGGACTGGACTGTGCTCATAAGAAATTGACCGAACCAGCACCCCAGCACCAATCATTGCTGCAAATGTTGCTCCAATTGCCTGAAAAATAAATAAAAGCTTAATAAATGATACTAGAAATAACACGCTCCCAAATACAAAATTAAAGCCAAAATGGGATAAAAGCCTAAAACTGATACCAGCTTAAAAACTCACCACCCAAGAACCTCTCATCATCAGACCCATCAGCGCTGGGGTCCTGCTAACAGCTACAGCTGACAGAGCTGTCAGTCCAATGCTGCCTGCAAAGTACATGTATGTGGAGTGGATTCTGTCCTTTACGTACTGGGGCCAGATCCTGAAGGAAAAAGAAATAAGCCTTAGATGACACTGTACAGATTTATAATGTGTAAAGTAAAACGCAATATCAACCCATCACTTACATGGCTTTCTCAATGGCGCCGATTTCATTGGACATGCCAAGACCATAGTAGCAAAGAGCTCCAAGGCCAACGACTGCACCTCCAGCGAGAATCACTCTTCCCATACTGTCAACTAGCAAACAACACAAAACAGTTTCACGTATATTTTTTTTACTTTCACAATGTCATGGTGTTTAACTATATATATATATATATATATATATATATATATATATATATATATATATATATATATATATATATATGTGTAAATCAATTACTTTTGATTGCAGTGTCGGTCGCTGGTTCAAAAGCTGCATCTTTCAGCTGCTCCCTGGTGGTTTTTGCACTCCTGAATCCAAATCTGGCCTTTGAGGCATAACCCTTTGGACAGATTATAAGAGTTGACATAAACCTAAGCAATTTTTCACATGAATATTGCAAATACCAATATTGTGATGCTGCTTTATTTGCAATATATTATGCAGGAATATAGGAAGCAACTTTTATGTAAGCGGGCAGATGGGTAAGCTCAGACTTTCTGTTGTTAACGGCGTGTCGCTACCATCTCCTTCAAACGAATAAATATTCTGATTAAAACGATTATAGGGGAACATTAGAGAGAGATGTTTAGCAACTAAGGGATTAGAACCTTTCCAGTACCTGCTGAGGCCTGAGCAACGGTGGACAGGCCTTCAGGGTGGGCGCTCTCAGGGCTGATGAGCCCTGTGATAAAACAGAACGCAGCCCGACCAAGGGGAGACCTCTCAGGCACGTGAGCCTCGCCACCAACATGTTTCAAGTTTCCTTCAAGGGTGTAATGATCTAGAAAACATACACAGAAATATTTGTTTTCTTATCCACTTGATTGTGTTTGCCTTTACTGAACAATGTGTTACAAAATAATTTTATCTTTTAGGTTTTATGTCTTACATTTTAAGCATCTTATGCTTCTACATTTAGGACGTTTTGCTTGTATTTTTTCTTATTTTTTGGATGCTTACTATGTCTCTTTACCTGTTATGAACCTTTATACGGGACTTTATGTTATAGCTATCTGTTATGATGTTTATGTTTCAAACCAAAAAAAGGTCAGGTTGATGCGTTTACAGTTTCCTTGGAAATGACCCTTACAAAAAAATTAAACAAGCATTTATAAAGGTACTGAAATAATTTACCTGCATTCACAAAAATTTCAAAATATAAAAAGACTTAAAGTCGCTTTCCAACAATAAATTGATAATTATTTTGAAGCTCGGTAAAATCTGCAGGGCTAAAAACACATGCTAACACATCAAATCTGTTGATTTGTACTAATTGGATCCATTAAAATAACAGATTACATGAAAAAAAAAGACATATTTTTCTAATATAACTAACACATAAAATAAAAAATATATTACCAGTTAGCCCAAAACAACAACTGCTAAAAACTAAACAAATTATGATTCCAAGCCTTTTTTTTTTATTTGGCTAGCTTGCTAACGTTAAGCAGCAACGTTTAATTTCGTATAAACATAACTGAGATAAACCTGAATGGCAAAAATATATAAATAAACCATTTAATAATTACAGCAGAAGATATTTGTTTGCGTTGGAGCTTTGTTGCAGTAAATAAACGCGTCTTACCAAGAGAAACGTCCGCGGTTCACCTTCCTTGTTAGAAATGCGCGAGTTTCTGACGCAACTGTTTTGCAACGAGCTGATAGACCTTCAGGAAGGTTCTGGATATCACGTCATCACCAAGCGACGGTAAGAGCTTGTAGTTCTGATTCTTAAAGAAAGGTATTAGGGTATCACACAAGCATGTAAAGTAAATAAACTAAAACTCAGTAAAAGCATGTTATGTACTTGACGATTTTTTAAAATTTAAATGTAAAAAAAATAATATTGTTACATCATATGGTCTAGACTCTTTGGTAATCACTGGTTTTTAAAACTTTCTGAGCTACTGCAGTATTTTTACTTAAGTCAAAGTAAAAATTGGTCATCCAAAAAATTACTAAATGTAAAATTTTGACTTTATTTTATTTATTGATGGCTACTTACACACTGGGTAACCGGTCAAAAGAGTTTGATTTAAAATGTTTTTTTTTTTTAGAAGTATCCAGATTTTTCACCCAAATGAGAGTGCAAATAGTTCATAATAATAATACATAGGTAAAAGTAAAAAGTAAACAAAAAATTACTCCTGTAACAAAACTTCAATTGTAAATGTTTCTTTTCCAAAGCTATACATCTAAGTTGCATATCTTCAAAATGCATAATATTCACTATTATGCATAATACAAGTCATGTCATTTAAATAGTTTTAAAGTGTAAAGCTGAAAAGTACATACCACCTCATATGACCAAGCAGCATCATGTTGTACAGCAGGATGCTGTGACGGCCCTTTTTCTTGGACCAAGAACAACATGTGAAATTATTAAAGCAACATTTCAAGATACACGCCACAAAGTTAAAAGCTAGAGCACAGATCTACCAAAAAGACAATAGCCATGGCATGAATCCCAAAGTAACTAAAGTAGACCAATTACACTGTCAATGTTTTAGAACATTGCTAAGTGCCTTTAATCTGACCCCAAGATTTCTGGCAAGAACACGCATCAATTTCATCACAAGGGAATGGGACAAAAAACACAGCAAACCACAATGAGAAGTGTCTGAAAGGAGACCCCCTAAAATATATATTTTTATTTATCAAGTCCTGTAGTAAAAAATGCAAATCCACTAGTTATCATTAAAATACAGTGTACACATGTTTCCACTAGGTGGAGCCTTCTACTTCACCTAAGACAAAACTATCACCAACAGTTTCATTTATTATAAAAGCTTTATGATATGCAACAATTTTGGCCACAAACTTACTAATCTTTCTGTTAATATTACCAAAGACGCATGTCTAAAGTTGGTTTAACGTGAAATTATCCCGTGGGTTGATTGTTTGCTGGCGCCTCCTGCCTGCAGCTCAGATCCTCCCAAACCAAATCAGTGAGCCTCAACTGCTAGACAGTCATAAGCCAGTTAGAGAAGATGCAGACCCTTCTAGCACAGTCAACATGCTTTTACTGATGTGTCATGCTTTGCTCAAAGGAACTCCGCCAGAGGTTTCTCCGTCAGGGATGGATGGTTCTCTTGCTCACAAGTAAAGCTGCGTCTTGAAAGTAATGGAATGAGTTTCTCCACTTTTGAGAACAGGCTGAACAAGTGGAAATGAAAGCGGGACGCCTTCAGACATCATAACTCATCATCATGGTGGGTTCCTCCTATTTGAGTTTATGATAACTTTATTGATTGCAGTCTGCAGAACATATTAACTTTACAACATAGAAACAATAAAGTCACTCCAAATAAGACACGTGTGACTTTGTCTATGCCTTATCTTTATTAGGATTTTAATTTTAATTTGTTCACATGAGTTAAATCTGATTTATTTATTTTTACTATCATGTAGGCTTTTGAACTTCTATAAATCAATGCATGCAAGTGATTAAAGTATGCATGATTTCTGCAACTTCTTCAGGTTTTCAAACCCATGGTTTAATGTACTTATTAAAAAAAAAATGCATATTTATTCGACTTCATTTATAACTCTAGAATATTCAGTCAATCAATTATTTTCTGTAATCATGTAACTCTGTATATAGGACTAGTTCTTGTGAATTTCAATCACTGCATCCATTTATTTATTGAAATTCAGTGATTGCAGTGCAACTGTCGGTTTTGTAAGACTCAAGAGTTGTTTTTTTAAAGACGATATTTATGAACAAACAGGTTAATGAAAGCGAGTTGAGGCGATAAAGCAACACAATAACACAACTTTCAAAGTTCCACTCTAGAAACAGAAGTATTACCTAAGTTGGGCATTCGTCACAAAAGCTGCCAAATGATCCATGGTAACTGGAGAAGCCACAGAGACTCAGATCACAAGTTGAAGAAGTTGTTGGCAGAAAAACTCTCATGGTCTCCGGAGATCAAGGGGCTTAAAGTGTCAGAGAGAAAGCCAGGGTTATGTAAAAGGTATTGAAAGACTTGTTTGCAGTTAGGGACAAGCAACAGAGGCCGCAGCAAATATGAAGAAGATGCTTTGGTTAGATTAAACCAAATTTAAACATTAAGTCTAAATACTACGTTGCTCAGAGTTGATGGGATGGTGGTTGTTCTTAAAAATAGGGCATTTATAAAAGAAAACCATTCAGAGATGTTCACATTCCAACAAGAAAGCGACCCCGCATTTTCAGTCAAAGCTGCAATGAAAAGGTTCATATCAATACATATCTGTGTGTTACAGTTTCAGAGTTATATACAATTTAAACTTATCATATACAATTTAGACTTATCTATGGCTACGAATCTGTGAACATGAAACCAGAACAACACTTAAAAACTGCAGCCCACTCACCCAATCTGACATACACATTTTTGCCTATAGCCATCATCTCTTTGTTTTAACAAATAGGCGTAAGATATTCATAATTTTCCTTTATACACATAATGCTTAAATAGAAAATGTAAAACAGGACCTTAAATGTAAAAAAAAAATAAAATAAAGAATTACTAGTAATAGTAATTCATTATGAAAGCAGTTTTGAGTTACTCCTTTTGCAGCTTCCTTTATTGGATAGTGACACTGCATCACTATTACTAGCGTGCACATAAACAGGAACCAGTCAATTTTCAATTTCAGCTATTATTTCCACCCAAGTGTACACCAACAGTTATATTGCATGGTCGCTTATTAATAATACAAATAATAGATTTTTTTCCCCTCCTAAATTTGGCTTCTGCAACTTTTTGCCACCACAAAGTGAGGCTTGGAGTGAATGTTTAATACTAAAGCTGTTATTTAATTAGACAGTGAGACTCACATTAAATTCAGGCAGAAAAAAACCCAAAACTTTTCCACATCAACTTTATTCAACACAAATATTTTGAAATCAATCCCTCCAGTAGCTATTGTATATATTGTAAAACAAGGGGAACTAGTTCCGCTGACAACATGTACTGCTTTCTGTATATTTACTTGACCTCTAAATGATATGCTAGGCTCTGCAGATAGAAAAAAAAAACCCCAAAAAAACACAGCAATGTTTAAACAATAAGTCTCACTTTAACACAAACTGTCTCTCAGTGTCTATGGCATTTTTAGTTTGAACATGTTTTTTCTTCATTGGAGATCTTACTGAAGTAAGAGTTATGTTTTAAAAAACAATATCACTGAAGTAAAAGTAAAATGTGCGGTGAAGTAACACTGGTAGTTACTACATGCTTCAGGCTTAATTGGCCATGAAAAGTTTAATATATAAGGCAGAACAACAGTTGATTCATAAAGATTTTATTTCGGCTTGAAAGGCAAGTAAGAAATTATAAGAAATTGCTATTCATCAAACTACATGCCATTGTTTTAAATGCATTTGATGAAGAAGGAAATATATTCAAATATTTATTACTTTTTTTACACTTCTTTTTTTAGATATGCAGTATTTGTACGCAAAGCAAAATGCTATAGTTCTCGCACAGTCACATGCAAAACAGTTCCTGGGTGACTGGTGCCTAATTTGTCTCCACATAAGATTTATATTAAATAAGAGGCGGCTATTAAAAGTATTTTGTAACAAGATGATAAATGGTGCACAAGCGGTTTTGTTATGAGCAGATGATCAAACGTGTCATATGCCTCAGTGGTTTGTGAATATTCACGAATGTCAGCTCAAGTGTTTCATTTTTTTTTTTTTTTCTTTGCACAGCAGATGCAATAAGCTGAGATAATTGGTGTACATCTAATTTACTTTATAAATGACAAAACATCTGACTACTTATTTACTTGATGAATTGTTGATGTGGAATATTTTTTTTTCATCTGAAATTATGTGTGGGGGAAATGCACATTACGCTCTGCAGAACTATAGAGCTGTCAAAAAAGCTTGTAGGGTTTGTCAATAAGTGTCTTCTTGTGTCTGTTTAGTCTGTTATTTAGCTCAGGTGCTGTCATTTAGCATATTACAGACTGTACAGCACATTTGCCAAGATAAAACTTGAAATTCAGTGAGAGATTACATGAGTTGCGACATCCAGGCTCTAATCTACATATAGAGTAACGTGTAAATGACCGACCAGTTTGTGTTCTGCCACCTCACCCCAAAAGCCTGGTACAGAGTCTATAAAGACCCCTTTGTGGTCATGGCATGCAGCAGGCTGGGGCAATACATAGCAGACTTTTCCTTCCAATGAAAGCACGTCTCATTGCATGGTTCACCTTTTTTCATTACACGCCGTTCCACGTCAACAGCGCCTTCCCTCTGTCTCTACCGGAGCAGCAAAATTTCCTGTTCCCGCTCAGAGAATTTCACATGCACGGTCCAACCATTCCCCATGTTTAGACTGCAGTCATCTAGACCTGCTTCTGTGCTCGCAGCTGGCCGTACCCGAGGTGGCAACGGGACGCGAGAGCTAAAACTCCTCTTGTGTTAACACTAAAACCTGAAGGCACTCAGAGTTCAACCGAATATAGAAATAGAACAGGAAATCCTACATGAAAATGTAATAGGTGTTTTCAAGCTGCTGTACTGATTCAGACCAGCAGTTTGTTAATGCGTCTCAAACTTGCTTTTATGTAGAGCCTGTTTAATTTTCTGTTGGTCTGATGCTCAAAATAAGGAAGGGAGCTACTGGCGTCACAGTGTATTTTATGGTGTTGAATGCCGTAGGGTTCACTTTGTTGAGTGCCCCAAAACAAAATATCCCAATTTCAAGAAAATTTAAAGGTAACTCAAAATCAAGATGTCTTGAGATCAAGAAAGAAAAAATAACTCTTTAGTAGGAAAATATAAAATCAAACTTTATTATAAATTATAATTATAATAATAAAAACAAATAGTAAAAACACAAAAAAATATTCAATATAAAATGCAAAGATAAAAAAAAAAAAATGACGCGGTAAAATAGAGGTTATCATTTTTGCTACAATTTTAATAATCAAAGTAATTAAAAACATTCTAAACACACCACAGTAAAACATGGTGGCGGCACAATTATGCTTTGGAAGGCTGAGCTATGTACAAGGTTATTCTGAAAGAAAACACGTTAGACTTTTAAAAGTTACAAGTTGAGACAAATTTTTTAATTTAAAATAAAACAACACATAATAGTCTGAAGATTAGCCTGCAATTTGAGTCAAAAGCTGTAATTATTTCAAAAGTAAACCAGTATTCGTCTTACAAAATGTTAGCAAATAAGGGCTATTAAATTCACCCTTATCCTTATTTCCCTACCTGGCGGATTCAGTCTGAAGATAAAAGTCATGAGTGGCCTCCAGGTTTAGAGCACTACAATTTATGGCTTTGTGACAGCCATGCCTTACCTACCACTTTTAGGACAGCAAAGTTTTAGTTCTCAGCATCTGGCCATGTGCAGTCTTACTAAACGCTTTAGTTGCACAAAGTCATTCAATGGGGACCATTGTTCTGAATATTTTCTGCCAGTGTTTACAAAGAAGAGAAGCTGGAACTTTGGACACCAAGCCGCTCTGCTGCCTACATCTGCGTGTGGTAGAGAGTATCACTTAAAGCCTGACAACACATGAGCTTTTTGGTAAGCAGCTTTGCAGGAATAGGATAACAGTTTAATTGGAAAGATTGTGCTTGATTGCAGCTTGTCACTCATATTTTACTCTACACTCAGTTGTTTTTTTTCTGCTCGCTTCTTTATAAGAAACTTCTAGGCATGACTAACTCATAAATACAGTGTCTCTATGAGCCCCAGCCCTCAGTCTGGCATGGTGGGTGGGCATGTTTCTAAAATGCACTGGTGCACTTAAAGACTTCCTCATGGGAAGGACTGGCTTATATCTGAGGCTAACACTCTCAGCTGTTTTTTTTCCCCTCCTTATCTTCTCATATAAGCGAATTTTGTGTTTCAGTAAATAGAATATAAAAGAATTAAATAAAATGCCTTTTATTGTCATTATACACATTGTACAACGAGATTGGAGAACCAATACTCCAATCTAACCTCTTTATTTTATTTTTGCTGAGGGGAGAGCTACTTTGCTGTGAACAACAAAACAAAATAAAAATAGTAAAGCAGGAGTCTTTGAAACATGCATAACTGCCTTTGTGACTCAGCATCACACTGCAGTTTTGTGCCTTCATCCAATAGCATCAACTTCCCCCTAATAAGTGAATGTCTCGAAAAAAAACAGAGCTATTGTTCACAGCTGTCTGTGTTCACACACAAAATGGTTCTGATGTTGATTTTATTTTACAGGGTGAGACATTGCCTACATTTGGGATCGCAAATAACTGGAAGGCTCCTTAAGTAGGTGGCTGGATACTCGACAGATTGACAGAACCGATTAGGAAGTGAAACTACGTCTAGACGCAGCCACATCCAAGAATGAGGATCAAATACACATTACCCATTGTCTTCTTTGTGGCACTTGTTATCATTGAGAAGGAAGACAGGATAATCTCAAGGTAAGCCCAATGTTATCCAAGCCAATCTTTCTCTGCAAATTTGTGACCCCTTCCTACATCCATTGTAAATTCGTGAACAAATCTTTTCGTTCACAGGTTTTAAAAAGCTCAAATCCCATGACCACTTGAATTCTATTTTGAAACTACATTACTTTCCAGGAAAAGTGTGTAACCACCTTATACCTAGCAGGGCCAGTTGCCTATATAAGGAATTAGGATCCTTGTTCAAACCGAAGCAATTGTACAATACTCCGTTTTTGGTGGATATTTTATACTGTAGTGAAAAAACACAAGCTGAGAGAATGAGTAGACTATGTACTATTATCTTAAAATACCTGTTAGATGACACATATAAAATATCAAAGGTATTAAAGGGAATTCTTGCAAAATGCTGTTAGGTTTCAGGAGATTACATATCTTAAACTGTGTGGCTTCAGCTGCTATCATTAGTTTAAACAATAAGACCATGTTTTAACTTGAAAACTATGCTTTTTCCATTCCATTCTAGGGTGTCAGATAAGCTGAACCTAAAGCAGACTACCCAAACCCCTCTGCAGCCTGGTGTTTTCTCCCAATTATTACTGAAGCACAATGTTTCCTTCCCCACACTCGCCAAAGACTTTCAAATCATGAAGCGGCGCCTGGAGAACTATGGCGAACATCAAGACGTTTTAACAAAAGCAAGGAAACATGTTCTTCTGTTGGCCACAACTAGGACAGGATCCTCATTCGTAGGCGAGTTTTTCAATCAGCAAGGCAACAATATGCTTTACCTATTTGAACCTCTTTGGCATGTGGAGAAGATGTTGACACTGGACACAGGCGGCACAAATGCTACCGCCTCAGCGAAGGCATACCGTGACGTTCTCCAGCAACTTTTTCTGTGCGACTTCTCCCTGCTTGAAAGCTTCATCGACCCACTCCCCGTGAACCACATAACCGCTAGCCTGTTCCGCAGGGAGTCCAGCAGCTTTCTGTGTGAGGAATCTGTCTGCAGCCCCGTTGTCAAAGGCGTTTTCGAGCGCTATCGCTGCAAGACAAGACACTGTGGGCCCCTGAACCTGACCATGGCATCACAATCTTGCTTTAAGAAGGATCACAAAGTCATCAAGTCTGTAAGGGTGCGTCAGCTTGAGAATCTCCGTCCGCTTGCCGAGGATCCACGTCTTGACATGAGATTTATCCAGCTCGTTCGGGATCCTCGAGCCGTGCTGGCGTCGCGCATGGTCGCGTTTGCCGCCAAGTATAAGAGCTGGAAGAACTGGGCCCTGGGTGGCGATGGGCCTCTTGATAAGGACGAGATAAAAAAGCTGAAAGGCAACTGTGACAACATCAGGCTATCTGCGGAAGTCGGCCTCAGGCAGCCCCCATGGCTACGTGGTCGTTACATGTTGGTGCGATATGAGGATATTGCACGTTTTCCCATGAGCAAGGCAGCAGAGATGTTCAGGTTTTCTGGAATTCCTCTCACTCCACCAGTGAAAGCCTGGATCCAGAAGAACACTCAGGTCTCTAAGGAGATAAGTGGGGTTTACTCTACCCAGAAGAACTCCTCTGAACAAGTGGAAAAATGGAGGTTCAGTCTACCATTTAAAATAGCTCAGGTTGTGCAGAGAGCTTGTGGGCCAACACTAAGGCTGTTTGGGTACAAATTTGTAAGCAGTGAAAAGATGCTTACTGACAAATCTATAAGTCTTATAGAAGATAAAGTTTTCAGGGTTTAGAATAATTATAGAATAATAATTTAATGACGTGAAGTGTGGTAGAGTTACAGGGGTACATTTTCAACTTTATTTTTTGGAGTGAAGCTCAATTGAGTTATAATTAAGAGTAGTTCCCTGACCTGTAATAGAAAAAAGTCAAATCCAAGTGTAATCAGAGGGAAGGCTAGAAGCCATTGAAACATACCATATTTTTCCCAATTTAGCATTGTAAAAACTCAAATGAAAAAAAAAATATTAACAATTTACATGTCTGTCACTTTTGGAGCCCTGAGTTGATCTGTATTTAGGTCTTTCATGTATAATGTTTAGTTGTAGTGTTAAGCACTTTTTGCTTTGTTCCCGTTGCTTTCTGTTTTAATTGTGAATCCTTTTTCTGAGTTTATTTTTCAGGTTCTGGCAAATCTCAAGTTTGGTTATGTTTCCTTTTTTCTTGTTTTTGTATGTTAGCTTCTATTCAACCTAGTTTTTTTTCTCAGTTTTGACTCTGTGGCTGTTACTTTGTCTTCTTTCTACTAGTTCCCTGTTTCTTACTATTCATCAACATTTCTATTTTATTCTTTTGCTCAGGACTTTGTTGAAGTCAGTCTTGGTCATTAAAAGTCTTTATTTACATTGAAGCTGCTTCTCTGCCTGCATAAGGATTTGATCTGCACTTTTCCTTAAACTATTCATTTCTGAAGAGACTGTACGTAAAGTGTAGATGGTTAATATCTGCTAAAAAAAATTGTGTTCTATTGATCTAATTGTTACTGTAATTTCAATCATCCATCTTAAACAAGTAAATCAGATAAGCGATTAGTCTCCAAGTGCATATATAGTTGGTAAATATAATTTCATTCCCAATGAGGCTAGTCTGTAAATAAAAGGGAGCTTTATTTGATATGTATTTAATTTGTATGTTTTTTATATATATATAAAACTTCACTGAACCTCACTTTAAAAAATCTGAAATATTAATGTAAAACCTTTGAATTGATTATATTTATTGCAATCAGTCTTGGTAAAAGAGATTTATTTTTTAGTTTGTTATACTATTTAACATTGTTTGATATCATTACTTATAACCCAACTTTGACTATACAGCAAGCTCAGTAAACCACAATTTAGTTCTTGTTTGCACTCTGTTGTGTCCATGCAATGCAAAAAGTGCTGCAACACTTTGTTGTTTTTTATTTTGTGAAACTCCAAATTTGATAGCTTTAGCTTTATGAACAACAGTGAACTGTTTAACTAAAACACTTCCAGGAACCTCCAGTGGTGTTTCCGCAACAAGAAATATGATTGGGCCAAAGACCACTTAGTGTAACAGTGCCTTAGCACGCGATAGTGTATCTTTTTAGAGTAATTTCTTATCTAAATGTTTTTGTCCTTTTTTTATACTGTCTGAATGTGCTGATTTTGCACTTCGAGTTGTTTTACATGTCAGTATTTTGCTTTTTATGAAGAAACATTTGCTATGTTGCCGTAAGCATTTAGAAATATAATGCAGGATGAAAGTATCGCCTGAAACAGATGTTGCTACCTACAGTAAGCTAACATTCCAACTGCAGCTGGTTTGCAGGATTGTGCAAGGTTTGTCATCGGGTTCATGTCTGTTGACACAAGCAGGTGTTGATGAGTGTCCACAATGTCCTGGTTTGTAATTATGCGCTGTTTTCCTTTTGTCTTTTGCAATAAATCAACTTCTAAATTAAGTCCAAGTGTTTATTTTTGAAAAAAGCAAACAAACAAAAAATTGCAAACAGTTGAGAAAAAAGTCCCCAGTCTTGACCCCAGTAGCCCGAATGTTTTACTCCCAGACTTGAAGGTCCGGCCAACACATACGTGTAGTATTTGGTGAGAAAAGCTGAGACACTTGATGCATTAGTACAACTGGGAACTAGTTAGGGTTTTGACAAAAAACAACAACACTTGCAACAGATTCCTTGCTCTATCAACCGTCTAATGTCTAAAAAGTCTGTTTTAAATCACATAAATAATTCTTATAAATGGTTGTAAAACAAAACTACCAACAGAATGGGGTTAAATACTAAAACATTTTTTTTTTATTCCTTTCTGTTATAAGGTTACAGTGGTGATAGTTTTTCTAAAATGGTTTGAAATTATTAATTTAAATGCCGTACAAATATTTAAATTTAGGTTGTAGTTTACACACAAAATTAAAAAATCATCAGAGTGTACAAATGTAGTTCATTTTAAAAGGTTTAAAAAAAAAAAAAAGATTTTAATCATGTCATCAGAAGTGGGTTACAAGGAATAGGACATTTGTTCTGGATACATATTTTTGGCTCTGCGGTTCTCGAAGCTCTCACTCCACCTACAAGTTACGCCTTGGGAATCTCCACTAAAATTCTTTTATACGATTTGAGGCTTAAAGAAATACTAAGTAACTTTTCAACCTTCATAACATTTTGTCATAACTTTTATGATTATATGTTGAGTTACAGCTCGTTGAATGATACCTCTGTCATGGCCGGAGGGGGTCCGTACGTATTGCTTTAACTATCACTAAAGAACTTTGAGGAGGGTGGCAGGAACCCTGCCACACAAAACCACTGCAAATGTGCTGACTGCTTTGTGACATCTCTTCCCCTGTTTCCCGATTTTTAACATCATCATATGAAATTGTTTCACCACAATTAGATTCATTACCTCAACCTTATTCATCTTTCACACAGCCACAGAAATGTACTTCAATCCAACTGCAGGCGGCTGGGAGATCAGGATTTTACAACACTATGCACTGGTCCTCATGGGAAATGCAGTCTTTTTTAGGAAAAAAACACTATCGCTTTTGTCCTCACTGGCCGCCAAACTCCACCAAAACTGAAACGTCTTTAGTGCCACTTTAAGTTATCATTGTCTTTTTTATTTTATTTTTTTAGTTACCAAACTTTGTCCTTTCACTCAACAGCTATCAAGTCAGATGTATTTTTTAGTATAGTATTTTTGTGAGTTTGAAATGTTGTTCAAACATACTTTGATTAACCTTTTCTTAATTCTACAAACCATCATAAGGTTTGGTGGGGAAAATATCTGCTGTGATGTTGGTTGGCGACGTTATAACATTATATCCAGAAAAGCAAAAGTAAAACAACCAAAAAAGAAGGTGAATGGCTAATTTATTAGGCCAAATTACTGAAATAAATGACCTGCAAATGGAAGCGGTGGAGTGTGAAACCCTTTTTCAAGTTGTCTTTTAAGGCTTTTCTGAGTTTTATCACTGTTTATGTGTGTTTTTAAATCTGTTTGGGTGTGGATGGTTCCTTTCTGTCTTACTGCATAAAAGGCACCAATAAGTTTCTGTTTTTAGTTTGTTTGTGTTGGTAGTAGTTACATAAGAAACCACTAAATACTGTCATCATCTACACACATTTATACAAGTGTAGAGTTTGATTATAAAACATTAAAATGTCTTCATGTGGAGGATTACCACAGTCAGTGGAGTTCCTCACCATGTCACAATCCCTCCAATAGTTTCCTACCTTTTTTTATACTCATGTCCCACAACCACAAGAGTAAGTTGAGCACTATTTTTAACAATCAAATGATTTTGAAAAAAATATCTCAAAAAGAGCAGCAGGCTACAATAGAATTAGACTATGAACCAGTGTTATAATCCTGGACTTAAATCTCGAATAAATCTTCTTTTTAATCCCTTAGAAAATATCTGAGCTTTCTTCACAAAACTGGTAGGATAACTGTAGAGGCAGCTGCCTTCACTGCCAGTGTGTTTACCACTGTGGGCCCAGCTATTTCAATCTTCCAACCTAGTAATTATCCCAACCTTTCATATAGAGTGGTCCAAGCCATTTTTGTCCACCTGACTCCACCCGCATACACAACTGCACCATTTTAGCAGTATTTTTCAAACCCTAATCTGTCTAATCGTGTTTTTCCTCTTTTTAGATAAAAAAAATATCTATATTTGTTTGTCTTAACAATTTTCCATTTATAGACTGCCAAGCTTCACAACTTCAAAGCAGGTAAAAGTTTTTAACTCTAAATAACAACTATTTGCTTGGTTTCAGTGGATGTGTTATTTTTGTAAAATAAATTACAAAAAGTGATTCCAGGTTTTCAGAATTAGGAAAAAAAAATCTTGCAAGAGAAGGTTCAGCATTCGTAAACTTTCCTGCTGTGACCTCATGTGGGATATGCTAAGGGTGGAGTCGCTGCTCGGTTTGAGCAAATATAGAATAACCACTTTCCACTGAATTAAAGACTTCTGAGGCCCCCCTCCTCAGGCGTCAAATGAGAGCATTTGCCTTTTTATATGGCTCTCTGCCACATCAAGCGTGAGCAGTTTGAAATATGCAAAACAGCCCAATGTGTGATAAACAGAGAAAATTAAGGTGATTCCAACACGTCTTGAAGATCCACGTAAAACCTATGCCATTGCAGTAGATAACGATGGCTGAGGAGGGAAGATAAATCTAAACACACGGCAAATGATCACATACTGAGGAATGTCATTTATGAAGCTCAAGTTGTTGCCTGTGATAATGAGTGACTGCTAGACTCAGGAACAGAAATTTACACACCAGACTCACAGCAAGGAACTTAGATAAGTGAAACTCGCTCGGTTTCCAATGTTTTAACAATTATGTGATAAGGTTATGTATATGAAACCACTTTTAGTTGCTGACGTGCTCCTGCAGAAAAATTAAAAATTAAAAATGTGATTTAGAAGACAATGAACAGCTGATGTACCAGATGTCAAAGGGTTTAAAATAACAAATAAAAACCTTCTATTTCCTTCTATACAGTGCCTTGTAAAATCATTCATAGCATTCATAGTTTGCGTTGTCAAACCTTATTAGAGTTTATTGGGGAATTACGCGATAGACCAACACAGTGGTGTTTTATAAATAAAATAGTCTCTAATTTACAAATACAGCTATTTTGAGGTAGGCCCAGCAGTGTCTCACGTCCAAAGATTCAAACGTTTACCTATAATGATCTGCAAAATAGATCAAGCTCTGTTAGATTGGAAAGCAACGCGAGTATCTCTACATTACCATCTGTAACTCTTTATCTGTCTGTGGATTACATGATTTCATCAATCCCATTGTTGCTATGGATATATTTTTTAAATTTCTGTCATGCTGGAATGTGAATCACCACCCCCAATCTTAAATCCTGGGTATGTATTTCACCATGTTTTTCCCATAGGCTTTGACAAGCTTCCGCACATGAGAGTCCGGTTTAGGCAGCTCCTTTACAGTTACCATTGGCCCCTTGCCTTGTTCTGAAATTAATACCTTTCTTTCCTGAGAGCACTTATATCTCGGCAGGTTTTAGATCATGGATTCAACAGTGTTCCCTGTGATATTGATTCACTACCTACACTCTGCTCAACAAGTACAATTACTTGCCTGCTGTATTCCTCGGTCAGCATAAGGATGATTGTATACAAAATGTATCTAAGAAAACTCTAAGACCTTCATAACTTCTTGAGGTAGCCGGTCACATTAGATTTAATTCAGTTGGACATAGTATAGGGGTAAAATGTGTAGTGCACCTTCATTTTTAGATTTAAAACAATAGTAAATAAGTTTAAATGCACTGCATGAGCAAAACCCCAAAGCAGAAACTTATGTACACATTTTTAATCACTATGGATATGCATTCTCATCATGTAGAGAGATGTTTGCTGCTGATTCATTGTTCAGAGTAACTGTCAAACTGTCAAAATCACAATTAGGCAATGTTGAACTAAAGGTGACAGTAGTTTTTCTCATTTCCCATCTGTTGAATGCTTGAAAAATGTCAAAGTTGTGTGCCACACAGCATCATCTGAAACTGTTCTCTTTTTGTAGGACTTCATTATGGTTAACCACAGTTTAGAGACTTAGGACAGAATGGAAATGGATGCCCATTTTCTTGGGATTTAGACTCTGCAGACCATCGGAAAGTGTGGGCAGACGCTTTTGCTGTCTGACCATTTCAGCCACTAAAATGTAAAAATGACATGAACAGACAATCATTGTAACTGACTGTGGTAACTAGAAATGAGTTACTGAATGTTCTGTTTCTGATGTACTGGCCAAAAATTTACTTGTTTAACATTTTTGTTTAGAAAACTTGTATCCAAACAAACCCAACAAACCCCCTTTTTTAATTACATTGTAGAGGTTCTTTTTTAATTTTTGACGCAGTGAGCCTTTGTGTGATGATGACCTGTGGAATGAAAGGTCTCTTGAAACAGCTACATTTTACCATATTTGAGAGTAACAAAAACATTTATAAAACAAATAAATACCCAAAATGACCACTCCATTATCTTTGTGAGCAGAACTTATACCATGTATGACGATATTATGTATCAAACAGCAGCCTCACTGTCAATAGTCTTAAACAGAACCGGAATGATTTTGCGGAGAAAAAAAAGACCTTTCTCATGAGAATTTTTTATAATAATGGGTGTTATTTTGTTGGTAATAATGACAAGGATGATGTGAGCATGCTTATATTTCCTGAAAGGCATTCTATGCACGAAATTTGCACAAGAGTCAGGAGAGTAAATAAACGTTTTTCCAAGAAAATTAAAAACTGAACAAACTGAACTGAACAAACCAAGGCTGAGGAATGAACGACACCACCATTTGGGTCAACAGCCGCACAATTCCTTGATAGTAGAAAAGTTTAAGTCTGTGTTCTTTTGTTAGTATTTTAAATAAAAAGGTCTTTGCTCTCTGCAATATTTTACCCATAATAATTAGATGGTGATAGCAAACATATCAGTAAGTTTGACATGTTTTTCTGAATCCAATTTTAGGCTTTTGGGCCTTTTTAATGTATCTTGTAACGTGGTCAGGCTTTTGGCTGTCATAAATCACTTTCCCTTCTTCACTGGACAAATCTTCACACAAATTAAACTTGAACGGACATAAAAAACAAAAATTAGGCCCTTTTTAACTATTTTTTTTCGTTTTACGAAAATAGCTAGGTGTTTTTATGCTAGAGTTTAAGGTTCTAGATCACACTTTGGTGACTCTTAATCTTTTTTCTTGGCCTCTTTGTTCTATGCTTGTTTCTTTTATGCCTTTTTAGATTCTTCTTTACTTTGTATATAAAATGAATCATCCCACCAATGCGCAACACATACTTGAAAAGCAAAATTGACATTACAGTTGAGGTGTTTCTCAAAGTGCATGAACTTCAGGTGTATTCTGCCAAAATATGATAACGTATTTGAGTTCTTTCCTTTATTTTTTAAATTGTTTTTACTAGCTTTCCTGGGAACAGTCCTATCATTACATGACCTCAGCATAAACGCAGGAGGCATTCCACAAAATATCTTAAGAAAACATTCAAAAGACTCCAGTCCAAAAACGTTACTCTTTTTTTCCAGGAATAGCCAACAAGCCATAGTGAAAAGCTCTGTGGAAATAAACTCAGGGATACTGAATGAGTCTCTCTGTTTGTACCACTCTGCTGACTTTGCTTCAAATATAATGTAATCGTCCTTCCACTGCAAAGACTTGTCATGGTAATAAGTGCGTTACAGTTTAGGGCTTTGAAGGAGCAAGAGGATAAGGAGTGGCTAATGAGAAACATTATGCATCGGCGCAGGATCTCCATATTACCCATAAGATTACCAATTATAGTTTAATCTCCAGCCTTGGCGGTCTAATGACAGGCCTTTCCCTTTATGACATGTGAGCACTAACCATGTGATGCACAGCATGACTGCCATAGAGGAGAAGATTCAGTGAAAATGGAGACAAATGTTTGCAGAACAAACCAGAATGATTACTTAATATCCACAATAGTCATTCTGGAAACATCTTCACATTAAATATCTGTACACCTCCAAATCCACTGAAAAACCATCAAGTCAATTTTCATTATAAAGCTCATTGTATTACTTGTATAATATTTTTTTTATTTTGTCTCTTGGGCTGCATGTTGGTAGAGTTGATAGCCTTACTGGCTTGCAGCAAGAAGGTCCTTGGTTTACATTGTGTCTTTTTGTAGTTAGCGCGGGTTTTCTTTTTGTACTTATCCTTCTAAAAACAAGACTTTTAGGTTGATTGAATTCTAAAAATGTTCCTTAAATATGATTGTGTGTACATACTGTAGATTTTTGTGCTTTGTCTCTCTCTGTTGATGGACTGGTGACCTGAAATAAAAAGCATTCTGGGGTTTCTTAAGGCTCTCTTATGTCAACAATTGGTTGTGGGCATTTCAGAAAAAAAAGGCTATTTCTGTCCTCTTATTGTTCAAAATAACAAATGTGTGGATTTGCTCTAAAAGCTGAAGGGACTACATCTGCAAAGGTTGGTTAGAGGAAAGTAGGATTAGGTTTTACAGTGTGGAATTATATTCATTTGTCTTTTAATACTAGAAGTGTTTGCATATAATAGTAGGTATAACTTTTAGATAAGGCCTGCACATTCTCTCTGGAGCTAGAGTGAGTGGACGTGTTATAAAAAAAAACGTGCAGCACAAGGTACAGTTGAAGTGTGTGAAATAAACGGAGGGGGCTACAATTGAAGGTCGTAGATAACAAGAAACTCCCTCTCATCTTAGATTGACAACTTCTTGTGGGAAAATATGCATCTCCAGCTAAGCGTGTGAGAAACAGCTTGTGTAAATCAAATATGAATGCTTATCTGATTCTGTATACTCCCTAATTTTGAATAAAAACAGCCTGTTGCTGGGGAGAGCCCAGAGTTGAGTGGAAAACCATTGCACAGAAGGTCTCAGCTCTCCCTTTTGCAAAAGGACTCAGATGATCCATAAGAAGTGTGGACATTGAGTCATTACTGAACGATTGTAGATGCCTGAATATGCTACTCTGAGATCAACGAATCCGGGGAAGTCAGAGAGGACTTCAACAACAGCGAGAAAAACTATATTTTGTTAGGGTTAGAAGTTAAAGGGTTACAACCAGTCATTGCAATTTTGCTTTCAATGTCATTTATTATAATTATTATAATAATAATTATAATTATTTCTATTATTATTATTATTATTATTATACATGTATACACAACTTATAGTATGTTCTATGGCTTTTTTATTTGGAAAATCTGTTTGATGTGTAAGAAGGTGCTTTGTGTTAGCAAAAGTCTTTAGAAATTTCGAAAAAAGAGAAAAAGTTTGTGACCCTGTCTTGTGCCATTGCAGTGAATTGACACAGAGTTATTTTTTTAAACTGAACAATCTCCAGAAGATCAGTTCCAACAAACTAACAAAATGTATGAACAATAAAACAGGTTGGTTCCTTCCTTTGTCTTTTGTTACATTTTTCTGTACAACCACTAAAGACACCTTGTGTGAAACTGTCAGAGAAATCAAGGCCTCCTTCTCCACAATGGTAACCCCTTCTTATTCCAGTAGTTAGAGAAAGAAACATTTTTACTCCCTTTGGCAATGCTATTTTTTAACACAAAGCTGGTCTATTCTCAGCACACAAGGCTGTGGTCTTCTCTAGTTGGTTGATACATATAAAGTGTGGGTGAAATTCCCTGCTGCGAAAGGAAATGTCAGGAAAAGAGGCCAATCTTTAAGCTGGGCCAACATTTACACTCTTTCATTGCAAGATTCTTATCAAAAGATTGAGGTCCGGTCTGAACAAAGAACCTCAAAACACATCACCTCGTTGTTGGAGTCCTAACAACAGGGTTTGCCTTTTCTATCGGTAATTTAAGCAAAAGGAAGGAAAAGGTTGTAGAAACCACCGAACAGTGTGCAAACTATGAAAACTAAACTAAAAGAAATAATGTCTAATTTGCTGTTGGTTAGTTATGTATTATTTATAGAAACCAACTTAATTAAGTATATCTACAGACAAAAAAACAAAACAATACAAAAAAACCTTTCTGCAGAGTGCATTAGGCTAAAAAAGATGAATGCAAAGGTGTGTTAACAGCAGAGCCAGTTTTTTGCTTTTTTTCCTTTCAATCTTTATCAAAACGTGTCATGTTGAGGTTAAACCCTCTGAGAGAGTCTGTAAGAGCTTTTTCAGTATCTGTGATCTAATACTGCAGAGTAACACAGCATAACGGCACAAAAGCTGCCACTCAACTTTCAAATAAAAACAATTTCCACAACACAGAACATAACATGGAGAATCGAGAGTTTTTGTTTCAGAGTAAGTGAATTTATCATCAACCAAAACCATCACATGTCTGAAGACAAATAAAACTATTATCACAAAAAAACAAAATAAATGTTCTTATATATAGAGGAATTAAACATATGAATGGAATAAAAAACAACAAATTTTATGTTAAAAATAAAAGCAAAGCAGAAATAACTGTTCTATTTGATTTGCGCATACTTTATAAAATTCTCGCACTACTTATACATAAAAAATATGAAAACAAAAATTAAGCAGTCTTGGTGTATCTAAAAATACATTTGAAGGGTTTGTTTTCGTTGGCTGATGATAGTGAGGTTAGCATGCTTGATAGGTTACAGCACAAGGAGAGGAATATATGGAAATTAAATCTAATTAGACATATATATACATATATATATATACCAGGGTTGGGTATACTCTTTTTAGAGCAATGGAGAAAATATTTATACTACATAAAGTTTTTTATCTTGTTATGTTACAATGGATTTCAGTTTATTTCATTGTGATTTTATGTGATAGAACAGCCAAAACTGTAGAATGCAGAATTGTATTCCATATTTCATTCTTTTTTTTTGAGCAGGGACAGGGATTCTTGTAAGAGCTGCCAAAAGGAGACGTTATATACAGGGGAATTGTGAGAGAAAACCTGTTTGAGGTTGCAAAATATATTAAGACTGGGCAAAGGTTCAGCTTCCAGCATAAACAAATATACAGGCAGAGTTTTGGTGGTCTAGGTTAAAGCAAGTTCATGATTTAGAAAGGCCAAGGCAGATTGTAGACCTAAATATTTAAATTTTTAGTGTTCGTGTTAAGGTAGGACATAGAGACAAGGTGCTGAAAGTACCGCATGTACAACACAGAGCGCCCCCTGATACCCCCAGGGCAACAAAATCTTTCTGGGAGTGCAGACTGTGCATAACAGATGGTGAGGCTGAGATTTTTTAATAATGCATAACAAAAGTTTAACGCCGGGGTTTCAGAAGTTGAAGCTGTGACAGCGCTGGGAGAGAAAGCAGGGTGTCAGTGCTTTCACATATAAACTTTTGGGGAAGACTTTATTTACGGATTCTGGATTTATGACAAAGAAAAGCAAAGATTAATACACCATCCTATTTGTTTTTGGCCCTACCAGAATCTTTCCTTATACTCATCAATATACAACATCAGTAGCTGATCATTTTAGTAAATGTTTTGGAAAAGAGATTAATAATAGAGGACAGGGTCCAGCTGATAAGTAACTGTATAAATAATGTTTCACACGATTCAATAAAAAATGATTCAGGCAAACATTTCATAGGAAAAAATACAAAATCATAACAGGCTTGTTATATAGTATCCTAGTTATAACTGAAAAAGTGATGCAGTAAATGCCTCCATAAAAGCCCCCACTAGACTCATTCACCCCCATGCACTTACGGGTAATTATACAGTCATGCTTAATGTTTACTTCTGTCTTTTTTAGATTTTTATTCAGTTTTATTTGTATTATTTAATAAATCTCAAGGACTTTGATATTTACCTGATGTGATGGATGCAGCTTCATTCAGACTGAGCTGTGAGGGTAATTCATCTCCATCTGAGTCATAGGGTAAGTATCAGGCTAAAAGTATGATAATGTAACATAACAGCAACTTGTTAGATGTCTAATTTCAATAACATGAGTCTATTTGATACTGACCCAGGATTTTATATTAGTCTGTATTGTGGTACATTTGAACAGCTGCATGGTTTGTGCTGTTCACTATCAACTTTTTGCTTTCTCATTATACTGAATTACATTTTGCACTTACATATAACGTGTGTCTATTATAAAATAAACAAACAAACAAAAAAAGTCAGATTATTTATGATATTTTGATTACTACACAGACAGGTTCACATAAATATGTCATCATTTTTAAATTATTTTTGCATGTGTCTCTAAAGTCAAATGTTGGTCTCATCTGATCAGCACACCTTCCTCCACATGTTTGCTGGCTTTAAACAAGACTACAGTCTGGGTGAATTGCAGACTGCTGGGTAATTAGAGGCGTGGTTGAGGCATGGCCTTTAAGTTAACGTATTAACTTAATTAGGAGGATAGCCGGTTGCAATGGATGTAATTTTCTGGTATCAGAGCAAAACACAAATGACAAAAGTTTGTGGTTGTACAGAAAAACACATTCAAATTTGAGATTTTGATGTGAACATTTTTAAATGCTACAAGAAAAATGAATGATTTAGCAAAATACATTTGTTCCTCATTCATAATTCCTGCACCCTTCTTATTTTCCAAGCCGTCATGCATAATAAAGCTTTGTAAGGTTAGGGACTCTAAAGACAGTTCACTTGGGGAAACCTGTGAGAGCATAACAATGTCACAAAGGAGATAATTCATATGTTTGTGTTTTGGCTCCTTTAAAACCAAACTGTAAACTCCCACTGCAAGCCTCACAAGTGTATCTGTGGCTCTCAAAAAATGAGCCGAAACTGTAGGTTTACGTGCAAACTTCAAATAAAATCAGCTCCCAACCCTCCATTTTAGCCACCCCTGGTTTTACCAAATTAGTGATTTAGGAACAAAAATACAGAAAGCAAGTCTATGACAGAACAAACCCCAAACGCTATATACAACACCATACTGTGGGACGGCGAAACACACAAACAGTTTACCAGATAGACCTCCAAGGGAAACCAGTAGTAATGCTGCTGTTTTTTTGTGGCATTTTCATATAAATTGTGATTTTCCTTTACAAGGCACTTTGATCTTTTTTACCCCTATCTCACAAATATGAAAATGCTCTTTAATTCCTAGCTAAGCAATCTGGCATTTGCCCCTGCAGAGACAGTTCTTCCCATAAGTGCACTATATTTCTTTGTGCCACCACTCCCACTGACATATCTATCATCTATGTTCTTAACTTCTTTAAGGGTCTCCACGTGACGTTAAAATTATCGCTTTCCTTGCAAGTTTTGTGGTTAATTTACACCCTTGCTTTCTCTGAAGAATGTACGTTGTGACAGATATATGAGGAATTATGAGGGGACTCACCCCCTGCATTTTCAGATGTTGCTATGTTTGTACAAAGACCGCAGCAAATCCAACAATCAGATGAATAAAAATACTCACTGTCAGTACCATCTATGTGGTTCATTTTACGATTGCTTGCTGGTTTGCTTTGGCAGAGAGGTGGAAGGAATGACTTCCCCACTGACACTAATCCCTTGTTAATGGCCAGCAGAAGCAACAGACCACAAGAGACTGACAGCTTTGGATTTCAAAGAGAAATCCTTTCCCAGGTTATGGAAATGAAAACATGTATTTGAAATTAAATATTTTAAAGAATGCTCAAAGTTAAGCCATCTGAGATCCTTTGACTCTTGGGCGCAACAGAGGAAGAAATATGAAGCTTCACCTTGAAACTATTCATTCTTGAAGGCGGGACTGTTATTAGTGTCTCTTCTTGCAAGACTGAGCGACTGAAGCGACTGAGGGTTTTTGGTTTCTTAAAAAAACAAAACAAGCACAGCTCTCCCTAGTGGCCTATGGCTGAACCAACAGACCATAATTTAACACTCCTCCAGCTACAAACTGAATTTGGCCTGTCTGTGATCTGGTGAATTTTACTCGACATGGATGAAAGACATTAAAGGACATATATATAGAACTATTTGATAGTGCTAAATGACTGCAAACGTAATTTTACTTATTGTTTGATTTCGAAACATGAAACCGTCTCGAAATGTAAAGCAGACTGCTCACATTTTATAAGACATCATGCCGGCATATAGGGATTTACACATAGGCGGTTCATATGTATATATAGTTAAATTGCATCTAGAACAGTGCTGGTGATTCAGCTTTTTATTCTCAATCACCAGCGCTGTTTGTATTACTCATTTTTCACAAAATAGGTCTGCTAAAATCTTGTGGTAATTCTGTGCAAGTAAAGATTTTTAAAGGCATTACTTCAAAAAATAGGTCAACAATGTCAAAGAAGGTGGAATTGATCATCTTTTCAACTTTAGGGATTTTTTTTATTTTTATGATCAGATCACCCCCTCTTCTTGTTACTGTCTTTTAAAAATACATAATATAAACCTTACGAACAATTCCAACAGATCCAGCAGTTCAACTCGCCCTACCATTGTGCTGTTGCGGGTGATTATTTGTTTTCAGGTACGTAAAATACACTTAAATATGTCTTTTTTTAAAACTAAATAATTGCTCTTAATTACTGAGTGAACAGTTAGGAGATTGATCATTCCCATTTTGGGATTAAGAAATGTTGATCCATCATGATTCCTTCACTCCAAATGTTTCTAGTCCTTTTGAGGAGGTATGCAATAAATGAGAAAATCAGTACTACAAATATATACCGTGCATTTTTATAAAACGTTTTCTATAAAACATCGGGGCTGAAATTTATTTGCTTTGTGTTTGGATGGCAAATGAGTATTAATAATAATAATAAAATAATAATTAAATTAAATATTTTATATTTTACTACTCTGAACTTTTTCAGACAGATTACGCTTTATATCACAAATACTAAGAATTTTGCTTTCAAGAGGATTCTTCTGTTTGGGATTTATTCTGAGCAAAGTACCAACTCAAAAAGCTACCAATTTCAGAAGTACACACATACAAAATAATAAATTAGACATAGAAGCAAAAGGGCTTTTAGGAAGAGTTTATTGTAAAAGTTTAGTTTAAGAGATTATACAATTTTATTATATTAGTAATTTTTAACTGATCACTGCAACTTGGATCCGTCTACCGAAAACAATGTGGTAGCATCTATGAAGCACATATGTGCAAAACAAATGTAGGGCATTGCATTACTTTTCCTTTTCCTTTTGTAATTTCTTTTTTAGGAATTGCACTGTACACTGTTCCTTTTTGTTAAATTTTTAGATGCAGTAAATTAAGACTAATTCCAGACAAATTCAAACTCCTAATTAGAACATTATTTAAAAGTAAAAGCTATACTCTCTTTAAAAAGAGAACTCCTCTATTTCATGACAATGCGGTTCACATCTGCATGATTCCAAGCTCTTTTAGTGTTAATCATTTATTAATGTGTAAAGATGAAGGATCTGCTGTTGATTGTGTTTATGCAACAAATAGTAATATTTCTCTCAGGATTGCAAACATTTTGATTGGTATTTTCCAGATTATTTGTTCTCCTCTTCCAATATTTATGATCTCCGTAATGGATAAAAAGGTATTGCGAACATTCATTGGTCAAACCATAAAATGTTGAATCTTTAATCGCCTAAACCCTTTGGATAATTCATAATTCAAAGAATCAGGCTGTGAAGCATTCAACTTTTTCCTGACCACGCTCCGCTAAATGAAATGGTGTGGAAAGTGTGAGGTCATTAACCTGTTAGTGGTATGCTCCCTCCTAATATTGGGGATAATGCATTTCAGCCAAGTGTGACAAAAATGAGGGAGAGCCTGTTCTGTACGTTTTTCAGGAGGCTTCATTTGGGGACATTAGGTTTTAAAGTTTATACATATTTTAATTAGGAGGAATATCCCCTTAAATCTGGGAAAAATTTCCACTTTGCTGCTTGGGGGCCCATTGAGTAAGTGAGCAGGATTCCTGTTATCCTCTTGCAGATCTGCTTTAAATATAATTTAAATTAACTGAGGATGAAATAATATAGATTTTGAAAGTTGAATAGTTTTCTATACATTTGTATTTTCATACACCTTACATCAACACTGTTACATCATGCTTTTGCATATACATTTGTTGGTTTGTATGTTTCAATTGTATGTGCTTCCTATCACTTTGAATCACTTTGAGAGGTGTCTGTGGCACAGTGGGTAGAGTAGTTGTCTTGCAATGGCAATGTGCCCCTGTAATCAAGAATCAAGAATCAGTTTACTTATATAGCGCCACTTTACAACAGATGTCATCTCAAGGCACTTTAGAAGAAAATCATCTACAATCATTCATACATCATTACAAATCAGCTCGAAAAACCCTCCAATTTAAGAAACCCCAGCAGACTGCATCGAGTCATTTACTTGCAGCATTCACTCCTCTGGAATCAGCAGACTGAAACAATAGCTTGTGTTGTCGTTGACTTTACAGCAGTCCCTCATACTGAGCATGCATGTAGCTACAGTGGAGAGGAAAAACTGCCCTTTAACAGGAGGAAACCTCCAGCAGAACCAGGCTAAGTACAAGCAGCCATCTGCCACGACCGACTGGGGGTTTAACAAAACAAAACAGTTTCTAGCAGCAGTTGTAGAGTGTGTCAGTGTCATGTTCTCTTCCAAGAAGCTGTCTCAGCTAACAGAATGCCTGGACAAAGCACTTAACCCCGATTTGCCTACTGATGCATGTATCGGTGGTGACTGTGGTTATAGTATAAAGCGCTTTGATTGGTCCGTTTGATTAGAAAATGTCTATATAAGTGAAGTCCACTTACTTAATTTAATTGGGGCCTCGGGCCTTAATTTATTTCTCCAAGTGCATACAATTCCGCTTCTGCTGTACATTGTTAATGTATTATACAAAGTGTTCAGATTCAGGGATTAGATG
>JAVLVB010000546.1:2500032-2540899 GCA_032876305.1 Orestias chungarensis | reverse complement strand
ACACACACACACACACACACACACACACACACACACACACACACACTTCAATTCCATCAGTCAGATCTCTGTGCTCTTCAGGGCATTCATCATTCTGACAGTTGCAGATAAGGCAATTATTTTCCTCAGGCAACTACAAAATGTAGACAAGTGCTTCTGCGACAGTGTGTCTGTTTCAGAAGGGAGAACACAAATATTATTGCAGCAATCGATGACGGCACGTATCGCTTGTTAAAAAGTGAGTATGGGAAAAAGATGTTCTAATGTGTTCTTATTCTATATTTCACTCTTTCATACTTAACTTTAACTGCTTTACAACAGTTAAACTTATGCAAAATTTGAGGCTTTGGAAGAATTGAGTAATTAAGTTTTGCATTCTAAAGTTCATTTCATAGTCGGGTATCCATTTAAGCAAGCCTAACATCAAACCCTACACTTCTGAGATGTATTCCTTGAGCATTGTTCAATTTTTCATCATTTTAACCAGGTCTCTCCTGAAGGTGTGACAGCCTTTTATCTTTTTACCCCCTAGGGGGCAGTATAGGACCTTAATTTTTTACAGCTGGAGCCACTGACAGCTGACTATTATCATTACTGCAAGACTTAAGTATTTGAGCGTTTCAGGTTGCTGCTGAATATTTCCTGGAAAAACAATGACGTTTTTTTTTTCTAACAAATAAACAAACACACAAAACCTGAGTGGAGATTAAATAGAGTGTGCAACAAAGCAGCAGCTTTCATGTCATATCTTTCATGTTATATCACTGAAGGTGATATAACATGAAAGTGGAAGACAGAAAAAGTTTGGTATCAGTTATTTGCTCTGTAAGCAGGAATTAATTACTTTTGACATTTTGACGGAGTTGCCAGCTAGTCAGAATGATGCATTGTTTAAAGCTGCTGCTCTTTTTGTTGTCAATCAGTAACTTATGTTGAAATGTCAACGTGTAAGTGAAACATTACACATCCAATACAAAGTTGCCATTTTGGATTATGTGGTTGGAATTAGTGCACATACAATTTTGCCTTGCAGAGTCCTTTCTTTTAATCTTTCCAAGTTAAAATATGGAATCTGCTCTTCTGATTAAAAATAGAAAACATAGTTGTACTGCTGTTATTAAGCTTGACGCTTGCCGACATTTTACATATTATAAAGAGTTTGGAAATCATTGGTTTAGACTAGAAATCCAGAACAAACATGTATGAAAATACTTCATGTAATTTAGAAAGGAAAAGCTACAAAATGTGTTTGTTTTGAGAACACACCATTGAGCTTGATTTATTCATTCCAAACTCACCAAGGTTTTTTAAGAGAGAGCTGAATTGTAGATAAAAGTTTACCTAAAAATCTAATTATGTTTTGTCATACAAAACAAGTAAATTGTTCCCAGTTGTAACTTGAATTGTTGTCAAAATTAATTTAAACAATAATAAAAATAAACAGATAAATAAGAATGCTGTTTTAAAGCAATCACATAGTTTTAATTAAATATAAATAAAGATCCAAATAAAATGTTAATTTTTTTTGTGTGTTTATGGCTGTTGATACATTTTAAATATAAGGTCAGAGGTGGTAATTTTCCAGTTCAGCACCTTGTGATCTTTTTGTTAGTTTTTGTAACTTTAAATGAGAAGCTTTTCATTTTTGAGCAAAGCTGGAACGCATTGTTAAACTTGATCACTTTAGCAAACAACTGTTGCCATTGGATGACTTTATTTTGTTTTTGTTTGTTTGATTGATTTATAAAAATCCTATTTAAAAAAAAAAGTTTTTAAAGATGCCAAAAGTAGGTATTTGGTAAGGTGGTAGCTTGCAAAACAGTACTTGAGACTAAATATGTGAAACATATGTTCATAAAAAGTCAAGTACATTTTATAACAAGCACATGGACTTAAACATGAAAACAAAAGTATAACAAAGAATATTAGCTTTTTGGGAAAGCACACAAAAAGCTTTACTTTTAGACTCTAACTAACTTTATAACAACTAAAATTTAAAAATGCAGAATAAAATTATGTTTATTTTCAAGGCTGACCCACAAATAAATGAAGGCTTTTAGTAAAATTAGATTTGGGATAACACTTGCATAAAATACTTTAAAGGTTTAAATACAGAAATACACATCCTGATAGAACTATGTTTTTATGTATCAGATGCTTTTTTTAACAAACTAACATAGAAATTCTTTTGAAAAACATCTATTTTCCATGATAAACAAATACATTTCCTAGATATTGGAGTCATATAATCATAAATTGTAACCAAAAACTTTTAATAGGCAACAGAAAGAAACAAAAATATATGTTGCGACATTTTTGCAATTTTTAAGATTTTTTAAGTTCTCCGAAAATATTTGTCATTACTAGTAGATTTTCTTTTCCATTATTTTCCATTGTACATTAATTTAAATATGTTGCATAGTATTTTTTTTTGTATGTCCAAGAGATTATTTAAGTCCCCAGCTGAACAACTTCAACAGCTTTTTAAACAAAAATTAAATTAAAAAAATAGAGAAATGGATAAACAATTAAGTTTAGTTTTTTTTTTCAAAATAATAATGACAAAAGTTCCCTAAAGACTTAAAGGCATACAGGTCAAAATTACCATCCAGAAACATTTCAGCAACATGCAGGTGCATTGATATGTGTCTGTACACATGGATTTAAATATATAAAAAAAATCTGTCCTCTGCTGTGCCAGCAGGTGGCGATAAGCAAAATCTTAACATTTTAAAGAAGAAACACAGCATAGCTAAGCAGGCCTAGGCTAGGATAAAGATTCTTCCAAAATAGGTGTTTTCTGTATACACTGAAAGCATTTTCCACTCGTAAAAATGTTCTTTTCGGCTTACATTTGAAACTCAATGTTTGCCGAGTGAAAACAAAAACAGACAACTGTGAGGCAAAAACCTCTGCACTAATAGGCACGATTAAAGTTGACCTCTTTGTGGATGCTTTTTTTAAAATAAAAAAATCCAGAAATCCAGTCCACACACATACAGTCCAAGGTTTTTTCAAAATTTTGTACACACAGTTTGCATGTGGTTAAAAGATTTAAATAGAGAATAGAGCTATCTCTTTTCCCTGCAACCTTAAGTTAACATGGATATTAGTGAAATCTCTTATTTGGAAAATAACAGCAACAGAGAAACAAAATGCCCCAGTAAAACAAGTTGTGGATATCTTCTGGGCAAGTTCGGCTGATCACCTTCTGGTCTGGGAAGCATAAGTACTGTTCTTTATTGCTCACCCATGGGTCCAGCTTTGGTTATGTCTTTATGGTTTAAACAACTCAACAAAACATTCACTCTGCACTCTTAAATACTTTTTAAAGCTATTCTAAGTGCGTCTGCCAGGTTTCAGGACACATTTTGGCTGAACTTCAGCGTGAAGAGAGCCGAGATGAAAAGAGGAGGAGGATGACGTAAGGCAGAGCTCAGATCTGTCGTCGGATCAAAGAGGGAAACTTGTTCTCCCATCGCTGTCAACGCGTTTTAATGACTAAGGTGTGCCTCCCTAAAAACTTTCCCATGCAGAGTGTCTGACATGGATTCAAGGCCTAATCATTGACTTGCTCTTAACTTTTGTGGTGAAAAAAAGTGAGCTTACATCACACGGGCAGATTTAAGTTAAACCTGCTCATCTTTAAAATAATTTAAAATAAACAAAACAACGGTTAGGATAAATTTATTATTTTGTAAATATTACAAAAATTTGGGAAAATGAGAATAAACAAAAGACAAACTGAAAAAGAAACGTCAGAAAAGCCAATGGCAAATAATTGATTTACATCCTCTAATCTTAAAAATGTTGACGGTTTTTAGGGGATGTTGCTGCTCGTTGTCATCAGAAAGAATATAAACAGATGTGCATTTTCTTGCATATTAAAATGAGTATTAAAGAGTTAAAAGAATACAAAAAAGCAATTAAAGCACATTTCTGCTTCAAACTGTAAAAATAGTGACTAGAAAACTGACAAAGGCATCTTGTGACCGCCTGGGTTGAGCTACTGCGACAATAAATCACATACGGAAAGAGGGCCAAGGCCTTTATGGGAAGTGCCACCCATATATTGACTTCGCATCATAGCAGTCCTCGTCCTGTAGGCCGCATTATAAATCCTGTTTCTAAAAGATATATGATATGTTTGACATGTAAGAACTGCCTCTACTTGCCTGACTAAACTGTTTTTAGAGTTAAAGGAAAAGTAGCCAAACATACTTTGTTTGTAATACTTGTAACACTTGAAATTATCTTACCTCCTATTTGTATGAGTGTCATACCTTCCTGTGTGTGTCTGAGAGGATGTACGATGCGTTTAATGAATTAGGCAGCTTGTTTAGACTTCTGTAGGGTTGAAGAAGTGGTATGAAAAACACAAAGAGAGAGAGAGAAAGAGAGAGAGAAAAAGGATCAGCCAACAGATGAAATGTGGAGAATTAATGGTGAACAAAGGATCGTCCCTCTAAAAAGTGCCCCCCAAAAATAATTTCCATTTCCAAGAGCTCCAGTCAAAAACAAATCAGTAACGTAAAAACTTATGTATTTTGTTAATTAATAGAACAAGAAGTAATCTATATAAAAGTATATAAAATATTGAATATATAAAACATGAGCTAGTGCTAGTGAGCTAGTGAAGAACATTAAAATACAGGGTGCTGAAAAATTAAATATAAAGGTTAATTATTAAGAGTTTTCCAAGGATTTTGTTTTCTTTCCTTATGCTTCTATGTTTGGTTTTCTTGCCCATTTTGAAGCTTTGCTAAAAGATGCATTGTTGAAAGTTTAATACATATTAAGTGTGATTAATGTGATAGTCCCTGGCTTTGTGTCCACATTTGAAGACACGGTTCCAGCTACTTAAAAAAAATAAAAACAATTGTCCGGTTCTGCCAGTTTGCAGTCAAACAATGCAGTTAATTCTTTTTTTCCTTTTTTTCTTTTCTTTTTTCTTGAGGCAAAATCAATTTTGACCATATTTTTATTTAGTAAACACTTCAAATGTGTGTAAATACTAAGATCTTAGAAAAGATAAATCATTCCTATATGTTGAAAAAAGCTGTTTTTGGGTCAATACTGTATGTTCAACGATTCAAAGACATTATTATCAATGAACGCTTTTAAAACAGACAAAATAAAATTCTCAAGGAATGCACGCACTACAAATATGAACTTGAACAAACAACAAGTAAAATAAAATCACTTGATTTATGAGAAAATCTAATATTGTGAAAAAACTAAATCAAATTTATTAGGGATTCAATTAAGAATGCCATTTACTAAAACAAATACAATCTAAACTTCATATAAATAAATATCTGAAAAACAGTTTTTTGGTGATAATCAGACTTAAAATAAACCACCTATGAAACCCTATTTAATTAATGTCAATCAATGATCCGATCATCCAGTGGTAGCTTTTAAACTTTATTATTGGATTAATAGTGTAGGACCCAGCACTCCACTGTAATTCACATTGCATATCTCACGTTTGTTCCAATGGGATAGAAACATACACTCTTAGGATGGTAACGCTCCAGAGTTGCCTTACATTTATTGTAAAGCTGTAGTATATACAGTTCCATCGCAAAAAAAGCCACTAGATGTTTTTGCCATTATTTTGGAAAATTATACTCCATCAGCCCCACAGCTCATGCAAACCATGTGTTTTGCACATGTGCCCCAATCCAACAGCAGTTATAAGCAAGTAGGAAGATCCAATAATAACAGCTCATAGAACACTAAAAAGATGCTGTTAGCTCAAAATAACGTAGCTGAGCATGCCTATTGCTTGAAATAGCAATGACAATGACAAACATGTGACTACCTTGGGGCCAGATGGGTCAGTTGGTCCATAAACGTAAAAAAAACAAACTAACTTTGAGCCCAATAAAAGATTGAATAAAAAAAAAATACACCAGTGCTTCTTCTCTGCTTTATTTGTTCTAATATAATAATTGGATAAATTTCAAATATTATTAATTGGATTAATCCAAATATCAGGTCACCCCTCTGAAACACATTTGATTTACAATTGGAGCTTTCAATCTTTAATACTATCGTTTAAAGTGGAGTCCCACAACATTATCTTTCAACCCCTCTGAAGATCCCAGGTTATTCTTTAAGTTCTCACTGCTCAATTCTCAGTTTCATTTGTCAGACGGGAACACTCCATATTGTCTTTGCAAAAAGGGAGCATATTTACATTTCCGCTGCATGGATTGTGCAGAAACTATTATTGTGTCTGGAGTGACTTATTGTAAGTTTACAGCCAGCGATTTGGAACACAAACACACCCATCCAGACAGAGCCACACGCACACACATCCACACGAGCACACACGCAACCTTCAGAACCATTGATTCTGTTTTGAATAGTGTGTTTTCTCCTCAGTCTAGATAGTCTTGCCACTGCCCGTGCTGTTAGTGCGGCAGGCATTTTCAAACTCTTTACATCCATTACATTCCTCTAGGTAAATACCTAATGCTGGAAACATTTGTCAATGTATGCGCCTGGCTGAACAGAATAGATTATTGAGGAGGGGGGCTGAGTAAAACACATTGCATTTCTAAGCAGCAGCATGCCTGTGACAAAAACTTTACACAAGAATCTGTTTTCCCCCCCCCCACCCCTTTCTTTTTAGTTTAAATGTAGTTGACTCCAAAGAGTAAACTTAAGAATGCTTGAGCTCTCAAACATGATTTTCACTACTATCTGTCCTGTCTAATGTGTTTAAGAGCACAAAAATAACATGCTGTAAAAAAGAAATTCAAGAAAACTCTCTATAAAACACATTAGTAAAAACATACATTCAGACAAAGAAACTCAAATCTTTCGAGTTTAGATGCCATGAAATAAAAAAATGGTTTGAAGTGCTTGTTTTACTTTCTTTAATTTTCAATCTTTACAACAAGGTATATCTGCTTACATAACCATAATGATTGTTTGAATGACACAAAACCTATAATTGCCATCTTACAAAAATTTCAGTCCTCAATATTATTCTATTAAACTCTCTAAATTTGTTTGAAGTAAGTTTGGGTTTATCTTAAACATCCCTTTGTGACTTCATGAGCTGCTATTTTTTATGCATTTCTTGGTATGTTGATTAAAAAGCCTTTAAGGTGTTTAGCTTTTAGAAATAACAGTTTACTTTACTTTATCAAAAATAAAATAAATTGTTCATAAAATGTTTTTATAGACGTATTGCAGTTTACTATGGCTACTTTCTGGTGAATTTTCACATTGTGTGCAATTGTTGACAAGATGTTTATTAATTTAACAAAACATCATTTGAATTACATAAATTGTAATTAAAGTGTAATGACAGAGAGCATTATGTTGTTTTAGAACCACTAAGATTTCTGCTTATGCTTTTAATGGCACAAAAAAAGCAATGCCGAAGATTGTTGATTTTCACAAAACATTTTAAGTTTCCGTGTTATTTTTCAGTTTTGAAAATGTTAAAATAGAGTACAAATATGTTTATTTAAGGTAGTGTAACCGGTCTTATTATTCTAAAAACTAAATGTTACTCCTCTGTGTAGATCAAGTGTTAACAATAAAACTCCCCTTGGCGTATTTTTCCCTTTCATTTTAGCCACTTCTTAAAACATGTAAAACTTAACTTATATGTCAAGTGTAATAATGGGATATTTTTTTTTTCTACTTTGTAACAAAGAATACAGACAACACAAGATATTTGTTGCCATTTTACTTTGCCATGTTCCTATTCTTTGTTGTTTAATCTAAACTCCAAAAGTACCTTTTTCTTGGATTCATTTTTGGACTTAATTAAATCAGAAACTTGACAATTAAAACGTTTTAAACTATATTTCACATAATATCCTTGTATAAAAAAATATTTTTCCACAAATCTGACTGGAAAGAAACTGCAAAATTCAGGTATGCAGAAAAAAATGATTCTGCTTTATTAACCCTAAAGCAAGAAATAATTGTCCAGCAGTTTAGACAACGGTATATTGGGTGTTCATATAATTGTAATTGATACATTAGGTATTTGTAGTATTGTAATTCTAACCAATTTTTAAATACATTATACATAAGAATGGCACTCATAAACAGCATTTTATACTTTTACCAATCTTAAAACCACATGTAAATTTTTGACAGTGAGGTTGGAATTCAAATAGCGTATGAAGAAAAAAGCATCTGCCATAGAAGAATTGGGCTTAGAAAACAGTATCTCAAGAGTAAAAGGATCCCGTTCAGATAAAACCATAGAGTAAAATATTTGAAACTTCCTTATAACAACTAAGTTTATAGGGGAGTTTTAAGGATGGACGAATGTTTTGTTTCACAACCCTAAAGTTGCCACCAATAATTTTATTCATTGAAGCGATTACATCTGTAAAACGTTCTCTCTGTTTAATATTCCATTAAATTTGTTCCTAAGTGTGCCAGTTTAGATTTAACTCTGCTCATTTTCCAGGTAAGGTTTGAAGTTTTTTTTCAAATTCTACAAGCGATGTTTAACATAATATACAGAATTTTTCAAATTGTTCTTCCTACTGTTAAAACCGCAGTGAATTATTGTTTTCCTTCCTGTGCCATTTGATGAAATACACATAAAATGAGAAAAAGTGTAATCTTTTTATCCTTGTTGAATAGCCTTCAGAAGACACCCTGCTTCAGTCGGAGCATATCTTATCTTTGAGAGTTGTAAAACATATTTCCATAGATTTGTTTCAGGTCATTTAGATTTTTCTGTTTAATGCAGCATCCTGCGTTGTCTTTGCTTCTGTGATCCTCACTAATTAACAGAGAGTAGGAGTTTTTTGGCAGACTATCTTTAGAAAACATGCGCAATAAAGAAGCTGTGGCTAAGACCAGACGGGGGTGATATCGGGTCCCTTATTTGGGAAGCATTTCCATTCATTCCTTCAATATTCCATTCCTGGTTCTGCTTCAGAGGTTTGTCTTTTGTGGAGCACTGAATAGGAAAGCGAGGGAGCGTCTCTGCTTCCGTTAATTAGAGCTTCATGCAAGCTTCCGCTTTTTGAAGAGTCAAAGTTTAAGCAGTGGGAGGAAGAAAAAAAAAAAGAAACCCTCTGTTGTTACTTCAAACCCTGTGGTCCACCGTGACTTCAAAGACATTAAAAGGTGGAGCTGATCTCGGTCTCAGTGTCATGTTGAAATGCTCCAAAGCAAAAAGCACGATTTTTTTTTACAGAATATGACAGGCTAAGAGGCCAACAAGTCTTGTGACCAGGTGGCTATGATTTTTCTGGAGAGATGTACTGAGACGACAACAGATGGCCAAAATAAAAGGATTTTCAGCTTGACCCCTAACCCCTAGTAGACAGTAGTTGGTTAAAAATTCAAAAATGTGATTTTCCTAGCGGTTAGAGAATGCAACGTATTAAAGAACTTAAAGTTTATTGTAATAAAAACAGAAGTTGCTGGTAGGTCTAGGCACAGATTGCACTAACTTAGCTAATCATCATAATAGACATAGTTAAATATTTTTTATTTATTTCACACAATGACTTAACCAAGCTAATTCTGATAAACAGTTAATTGGCAGTCAAAAAACATAAATCAAAGGCTGTTTTTATTGATATCTTTAAGTGCAATAGCTTTTTATCCGCCTAACTAATTGGAAAAAAAAGCTTTAAAAAAACCTGTCAGTGGAAATCAGTGCATCTTTATCACCTAGTCCTACATTTCCTCTGTCCTTTCTATTATCTTTGAGTTGCGGGAGGGCAGCAGGTTAACCAAAGAGGCCCAGATTCCCCTCTACTCAGTTATTTTGGTCGGCTCCTCCAGGGGAGTCTAAGGTGGTCCGATTTTAGCCAAGAGACATTGTTCTTCTAGCATGTCTTAAACCTTTCCCGAGGCCTCATCCTGGTGAAATGAAACCCTCACCAAGAAGAATCCTAACCAGAAGCCAGAGCTACCTCAACTTGCTTCTCTTGATATGGAGGAGTAGTGGCTCTTTTCTGTGCCCACTTAGATGACCGAGTTTCTCACCTTCTCACTTGTGCCCGAAACCTTGTCGTTTTGAGCACTACCCAGAACCTGTGAACATGTATGAGAGTCAGAACATAGATCTAACTGTAAACTGAGAGCCTCAACTTTTGGCTCTGATTGCTGTTCACCACAAAGACTGGTACAGAATACATCCCTGCAGATATGTACCAACTTGTCTATCGATCTCCTGCTCCATTTTTCCGTAGTTCATAACAAAGAAGCAGAGGTATTTAAATTATTTCACTTGGGACAGGACATAACTTTATCCTTTGACTAGTGTTGGACATGGAGGTGCAGCTTTTCAATCCAGAAACTTCACACTTGGCTGTGACCTGCTCTGGCAAAAGTTGGTGAGTTTGTTTAAGGCCGGCAGGAATGCATTATCTTCCAAAGGGCAGAGAGCTGATCTAGCAACCACTAAAACAATCTCACTAAACACAGTGGGCCAAGAAATTCTGTCAATAAAGGTTATAAACAGAACAAGTGGCAAAGAGCAAAGCTGGTGGAGCCTAACTCTAACTGGAAATGACCCCAACCTATTACCAGCAATGTGCTCTGGCAGCATTCGTACAAGGGCCTAACCCCCTGTATCAGGGGGCCTGGTACCCTATATGCAAAGAGTACCCTGCAAAATAATTCCTTGCAATCCGTTCTCCAATTCCATGAAACCGATATAGACTGGTTGATTAGCTGAGGGTGTAGAGCTGTCCCAGTCTTTCACAGCCAGGATAAAAACCACACTGAATCTGAGGTTCGGCTGTCCGACGAAAGCTAATGGAATCTAACAACGATTGACAATTTTGAGAGCATTAGATGCAAGTTGATTTTGCAGGATCCCATACAGGTTTTTTCACATGAAATGGTAATTTGCAAGCTTAAATGAAAATTAAGAGAAAAAAAGAGATCCTGTGGTTTGTTATGACATGTTGATAAGGGTGTTCTTTTATACCTTAAGATTTCCTTTTGCCTCATTAGTTAACACACTTTCTTAGTTTTGAACAATACCTTAGCTTGAGGTCTCCCAGCAGAAATCCCCCCACTCCGTTGATACTTTCAGGGCCTGCAGCAGAGTTTCAGAGAGAAAGCCTCCACCCCCTGTCCTAACAGCTTTAATACTTGTAATTATCTCTTGCTGGGGGAGGCTGAAAATTGGATTAGGGTGGTGAGTCTCAGCTGAATGAATTACCTCCATCTCCCCACTTGGTGGGCCACACGCTGATAAAGTGCAAAAAAACGGATTTGGATTCAGCCTTAGCATTCATGGCTTCCTTGTGGAAAAATGAAATTTTCCAACAGAAGGGGCCAGCGTGCCAGCAGTATCTGTCCACAGCATGTTTCATCTGCTCCTGCTCTTCTGGAAATGCAATTACCTGCGTTATCGGGGCCTAAATGGTGACAGTTTGGCAGGGGAGCAGTTGCACCTGCCAAAGGCATCTTTTCATGCTGTTTTTTGTTGCATTCAGTTTTCTTTCAGTGTGAAATTAGCTCTCATAATTTCCACCTGTCAGAAGTAACACTATTTTTTTTATTTACTTACAGATAGAATGCTGCTGTCTACGATTGATATTGTAAAGAAGATTAAGGTACATATGTCTAACTGTACTACTTCATTAGGTCTACATATTCAATATCACCTTTTACTTTTTTGTCTGTGTTACACACAAACCTTAACTGCGACTTTAGGTGGCAGGAAGACTTTATGTAACCCAAAGAAGTGCATAAAAGCAGTACAAGAACAAGGATACACAATGTGCTAAACTTATATGTATCTAATAATCTTATACCCTTAAATAAAATCCAGAGCCACAAATTCATTTTTTTCACTTCGTCATTTACTAAAAACAGAAGAATAATAACAAAGAAAGCCAGCTGTGGCAACTATTTAAGTTCTCATTTATTGCCAGACAAATATGGGGCATAGCATACATAAGAAAACAGTTGCTATTGTCAGAAAAGACTAAAATAAAACCATTTGGCCAACATACATATCACTATCAGTTCATTGCATTCGAACATGACATATAGTGGTGTTGACATATAGTGGTGGCTGCAACATGCTTTGAGAACGCTGTTCAGCAAAAAGACCAGGGAAGTATTTTATATTTCTTGTATTATAATTTGTTGTTTTTTTTTGGCACTTTAGGCTTTACACTCTGCATTTACGTAATTCCAGATAAGCATGGAGATTTTTATTCAAGAAATTTCCTTTGTTATGAAGCTTGAAAAGCTTGATGAAACCTATAGGCAATTATATAAATAGTATATTGTTAGTGTTCAAAAAACAAGATGATAACAGGTTGTATTTTAATGAAAGGGGAAAAAAGGATTGTTTGGATCTTGAAGGTTTCTGACGCTCCCACAAAGATGTGTTAGAATGGCTTCACTTGCACATATGTGACAAATCTGTAAAAACTTTTACAAATCCCTCTAATCAAAGCGTTATTCCACAAATATCCCTTGAGGGTCCTGAACACAAATACGTAGAACATTTTAGAAAGCATGCATGCCTCCATCACATAAACCCCTCTTGAAAATAATTTAATATTGGTAGTTTTGTGTAAGAAAAAGTAAAAAATACAGAGGGTGCAAGCCAATGTATTCAAACAAATGGTGGAGAAAACCCCCCCACAGGAATTGTTAAATGCTTTTGAAGAAAAATCTCACGCTGGGAGTGGAAAAAACAACAACTGGGAAAAACAAATCAAACAAGGAGTAACACTGTTATGGTTCTGCACTGCCACAATGTCCCTCACATGAATTGCTGAACATAAATCAAAGATTGATATTCAATTATTTACCAGCATCAACTCAGCTAATTCTCTACATGTGTTGTTTCTCTCAGATGAGAAAAAGGTTTGAGCTATTTCAAAGGGTCTATTAAATCAATTGTGTGATGGCCTGCCACTGTGCACCTCTAATATGACCCAGTGAGTAATTAAACTTTGAGAATTTATTGTAGTTTTCCACCAAAAAGACATTTCCCTCATATTTCATGGCTTAAACAAACAAAAGCACTATCCTACATCTGGGGTCTAAATGAACCCAAAATTACCTCAGACTCAGCTGAACTAAAGAGATAAAGCTTTTAAAAAGAAAATACTTTCACTTAAGCTGAAATGAGCCCAATTGTATTCTCCAGTTGTTCATTAGACAGAGGTTTAATTTCGGTTTAGTATTTAATTTCCCATTGTCAGTGTGAGGAAGTCAGATCAAACACAGGACAAACTGGCCCTGCAAACCCAGGCGCTCACTAAAAGAACCCCCCCGCCTCCCTCGTCTTTCCCAGTTCTCATTCTTTTACCCCCTACCGTGGACAATCCTAGAAGGTAGATAAAAAGAACAACAAAAGATAATTAAATCTAAAAAAAGGAGGGGAAAATCTTTATTTTTTCACTCAAACAGTTGGGGACAGATTTTAGCACAGTAAGAGTAGGGCTAATGTATGCGATCGCCCGATGGGAGTCCTTCAACTTTTACATTATGCTTTGGACATGCATGGGTAAATGCAATAATATGGTTCTTTGTAATTGTTCTTATTTTTACTCTGTCACCTCATTATGTTTAAACGCATTAAGAAAACAATATACATTTTTTTAAAGTCACCAAAAGAAACACTTATTAATTCTACAACTTATAATTTTTTTTTATGTTTGCTGTAACCAGAGGACTGAAGTCTGCATTAATGTGCATTGTTGTCCCAACTCCGGTCAGCCCCATCCGTGACAAATTTAAAAGTATAATACAGTAATGCCTCACATGGACCGGGCTATTTAGACGGGAATTTAATATTCATTGCTTTTGCAGCTTGGTTGGCTTTTAGGTGCTATCACCCTCATCCACCCTCTTACCAGCCCCACCTATTCCCAGCTTTGCCACCATTTACACCACTACATCCAGCAAACAGGGGCAAACAGCATTGTCTGGGAGAGACATCTGAACGCACATCTAGCTGTCTCTTTGACCCGCCCTCCCTCTGTCATTTTGCCCACAGTCTCTGTGCCGGGCCGCCTCTCTCTGTCCTCCATCACTCTCCCTGTCCTTGTTTTTGATCTTCAAACGCTGGTAGGGATAATGACTACAAATCAGGGATGAAGGTGAGTGATCACAATGTGGCCCACCCATCCCAGCTGGCCTTTTTACTCCCCTCATATGATGCATCTTCCTGACTCTTTCCGAGAACTCGCTGAACTGTACAATAAGGATTTCATGTGAGGATCATAGGTGGTAGAATGTGGCAGGACAGACACATTTTTGTGTGTAAAGCCTTCTGAAATAGCTATGAGCACAAAGTTTTGGCCTGATTTAAATTGGAGCTTGAATATTTGCTTACAGCAGTTTTATGACCTCTCTACAGATATTAAGCAAATGTGAGTATTAAAGATTTTTTGTGTGCAGGAGACATGTATTAGTATTGGGGCATGGAATTACATGTGTTATGCTGTCATTGATAAAAAACACATTATTTTAGTTTGAGTATTTGACTCCAAAACAGTTTTTTGTTTGTAGAGTGGTTACTTTCTTCAAATCCCTGCTGCATTATTTTGCATGCTTTCTTCTGCCCTCTGGTGGAAGATATAAGTCTGAGATAGTTGTACAAACCCCCTAAAAACGTTTTGAAGGGAAACAAAAGTTTTTAATGCAGCTATAAAACCTAAATTTAAATATATTAACAAGCGTAAAAAGAAAACCTAGGTAACATGAATATTAATTGGGACTAATGGTGGGTAAATATATAGTAGCAGTCTTCTTAACACTGCATTTGCAATATAGAAACATTTATTTCAATAATGAATCATTACCAAAAGAATCAAAATTGAAATGTGAGATTCTGAATGACCAGCAGTACCTATGTCTGATACTGTTTTTTATGTCTACTTTATAGGTCAGTGTACTGGTTATTTCTTTGTGTGTTTTTCTAAATTCATATAAACTCTTTATATTTGAAAAAAAAATATTATTGATTAACTATGAGAAAGAAGAGAAACAATATTAAAAGTGTTCTGTAATGTGTAAAACTGAGGACCCCTAATATTAGCCAGACTCAAGGAGTAAGCTTTAAAAGATTCTTTGACTAATGGATAACAGGAAACTAGACTTAGGAAGGAGACAAGTTAGTGCAAGTACTGTGTTTAAATGTATCAAGGTAACTCAAAGATAAACCCACTAACTCTTTTAGAATGATCGAGACAAGTAATCCAGTACTTAAAATGAACAGGAGGTAAAGTTAGGATGTCACTGGAATAAACTGACAAGGATTGTTTTCCACGGAGACAATCATATCCGTAATCCAGGTGAAGATCATACACAATGAAGCAAACCCAGGTTTATGAAACCAGGTACTTGACAGGACTCGGTGGTCAGGATACAGAAACAGGCTCATAACTGTGGAGGCAGACTTGGGTTGATATAGCCAGGGCTTGGCAAGAGTCGGGAGATATGGGGCAGAAAAACAATGTTGATGTGAAGGTGAGGAATCTGAGAAGGGCAAGGCAAGACAACACAAGGAAATCAAGGAACCAAGAACGAGGCAGGCAGGCAAGGAAAATAAAACTGGACTTTTACTTACACAAAAGGCTTTGAAAAAATCAGGCTTCGTCTGCCTGCGAGAGAGCTGTATGTAGAGTCATTTGAGCAGGTGCATGGCATGAGCATGATGGAGCTGCAGAGCAGCAGCATGCAAATGGATCAGATAAGTAGAATAGGATAGCATGGGAGGAAAGCGGAAGACATAGATTGGTATAAATCAAAATATTTGTAAAAAAATAAGAATAACACATTTCTGTGCTTTTGTACAAATTATAACTCAGTAGCTGATGTATTGTACCTTTCAGGAGCCTGAAGAGTTAATTAAACCCTTTTTTATGAATGTTTTTGAGCACTTAGATGACACCATCTATCGAGGTTAATGAATATACCAGCTCAAAAATCTTCCAAATAAAAAAAAACACTATCTTTGTTGACGAAACTTCGTGTTCTAATGACTTCATAGCATCATTGATGCGACTTTAAGATCTCTTTTGTGTTTAGCCATCACATCAAAAACAGTGTCCTCCTACCAGGAGTCATATCCTTTCACATCATAAGTTTCTAATGGGCAGTTTAGATGATTCATGCCAATCAAACATCTGTTCTCTGTCCCCTTTGTCAAGAGGAGCACCTGTTGACCTCCAAATGACCTCTGCTGGTACGCAATGGGGTGGGACAAAGCTATACAAGAGTTTCCTGTTTCTGACTGAAGACTGCAAAAAACAAAACAAAAAAAAACAGGTTTATGACTACTGTTTACCTTAGAAGAGTACTCCCTCTTTTTCCCCCTTTTTTGTTCTTAATGTGCTACTGAAAAAAATGTTTCACTAGGGAGCAGGAGGTGAGATTTTTCTCATCCAAATGGATGGCAATTTCCCACCATTTAGCACCTGAAGGTAATTAGCTTGAAGAGATTGCAGAGTGAGAAACACGTTCATGGAACATTAACTCTCGTACATTCTCCAGTTGCAGAGAATTAATAGGAAAGATTAAAGTTTAAAGAGAGCAAATGCCATTATCACACAAACCACCTTTTCTATGGCACCATCTTGGGCTAACTTTTTCCCTTCTTTATAATAAGTCTGCATTTCGGAATGGCATTGGAGTCTTGTGTACAATAGCAGATTATAAATAGTAACAATGAGACTGTTCTTTAGGTTTGCTCTGTGATTCTCTATGAGATAATGGGGAGCCTCAATAGCTTGCAGCATTATTTTTCTCTTTAACAGTTTTCTGCTTGCTCCCACTACACTCTGATGCAGTATACTAATAACCGTTTTAAACAACCGTTTGCTCAAGAGGATGCTTAGCAAATGCAGACTTCAATCTAATGAAGAATTTAATACCTTCCATTGCAGAGGTCCAAGATATGTAGGCTTTAAATGTAATTTTAAAATCACCGCATACCTTATTAGGTATACCTTGCTAGTAACAATTTAGAATTGTTATTGCCTTCACAAGGGCCACACGGAACTGCACTCATTCAACAAAGTTTTGAGAGCACTCTGAGATTTGGATCCATTTTAACTTGATAGCATCCTGCAATTACATAGATTTGATTGGTGTACATACATTATTCTAATCTTCTGTTCCCCCAGACGCCAAAATCGTTCAACGGGAATGAGATCTTGCAAAGTGCTGAGAGGAAGGGGTCTGGTTTTGCAAACAACCAGCTTTTTTGGATGCTTTGGTATCCTAATGTCATTACCCACAATGCGAATGAGAATCCATTCCTCTAATTTTGTGTCCATGGCTTTTAACTTGAAGAAGATGGATGACTTGCTTTAATTTGGGAATTGTTCATCACCTCAAATAGAGATGTTTAAATGTTTTTGTGCTTTGCTCAACAATGAGGATGGTATAGATTAGTAGATTGACAGATGGAGTGGGGCTTTATTTTCTGTAATGCAGGCACTGTTAGGGTCTGAAAAAAGAACAAAGTAGAAAGGCAAAACCGTCGACTTGTTGGAGAGCTGTTTTCTGGCCTTCACCTACAACCATGAGATATGGATTATGACAAAAAAAAAGAGAACCAAGGTTCAAATGGTGGAAATGAGCTTTTCTTGAATGTGGTAGTGTTTACACACACAGAGAAACTGTATCACTCGGGTAGAACGCCTGTTCAATTGCATTGAGGTGTATCATTTTGAGTCTGGAAGGAGACTCAATGTTAAAGCTAAAACTTGGAATCCAAAGAATAAGCTTGTGACTTAGACGGGTATGTGAAATTTTGGATGAATGGATCGAAAATTGTACGGTTTGATGGGGGGGCGAGTACAGTACTCACGATGGATTGGGGGATGGCGTGTTTGTGAGCGCGCAAAGAAGTGAATGATCTAGGATAGGGGGGCTTTTGCTTGTGGCAGCATCTGCTGCTTGAGAAAAATAGGCTGGGTGATTCTGCTTTCAGGTTTCACCCAGCCTACATTTACAATCAGATTTCAGGGGGGTCCGGTGCTACCCCGGCCCCCTTGTAGCTCTGCCACTGCCCACAACACAAACTGAAACTCCTTCCTTTTCATTAGGAACAGGATGGGACCATTGTTTTGTGTTTTTAAACAATGCGTTCTTACTGTTGTATAATGTATAAATCCTAGCTAAAATTTAATTGACAAAACAATGTTTTAGAAACAGTTAAAAGTTTTCTTTTGGTGAACATGTGAAAACTGTTGCCTCATTTTCTTGTTCCTAGTTGACAGGTGTAGTCTGTTGCTGCTATACCTAATAAAGCGGCCAGGGATTTTATGTACAAAATATTAAAATACAGTATTGCTCTGTTTTTACTCCGCTGTGGTATGGAAGTGCATTTTTCTTCTTGTAGTTTATAAGCTTTCCGTGTAAAGTAACAGTGTATATATTAAGGAAGCTCAAACCAATACAATAAATCACACCTTTGTATTTAAAAACTGAAAGAAAATAAATTGAGACATTCTGAAATTTATTGCCCAGAACATCTAATTCTACTATTGGATTTGAAAAGTCCAGTCCTCCAAACTCTACAAAATCTATTTTCCACATTTTAATACCCCACATAACAGTTCTCATAATTCATTTGGGTGTGTTAAGCACAATTTTATTGGATCTGAAACAAATTTTGGTGGGGGATCCTATAGGCCATTAACCATGGAGTAATTTTATCCTTGTTTCCTTAATGATGCCATAATGGCGAGTGAATTTCTTAACTAAAGACCAAAGAACATTTTGAAGGTCAGCTTCATCTGCAAACTCCTTCATGCGCTGCTGTGAGAGATTGGAAAAGTCTTAAAATTTTGAAGACTCATTAATAACACTAAAGCTGAAGGCCTATTTGTGTTATAGCGTTCTACCTTGTAATGTAACAGTTTCTCCCTATTCGTCTGCTCCTTTTCCTTGCTTCCCTCTGCTGTGCAGCTTCTCTCATGCAGAAAGAATAGAGTGCTGATTGAGAGGGTGCAAATGGCAGCATAGTGACAACAGATTCCAAATGTGGGTTTCTCGATAATTCAAATTTTATGCCTTTGTTATCACTTTAATCATTTTTTTTATTCGTTTTGTCTCAGTGATCGGAGAAACAGTTGATAGGCAGAAATGCCCTGGGAACAATTTTTATTTGGTGTGTGGTGCAAAGTCTAATTAGAATTAAAATTTTGCTGAGCCTTGAAAGGGTTGGTGCTTTATCCTGATCGCCTTAGATATTGTTCGAAGTCAGTCATTTGTCATAGCGTAGCATGCTGGGAAGGCTGTTGCTAATCAAGCCTCTATCTCCTTCGCTATTTTTCTGCTGCCATTGCACCTCTGTCCAAATAAATGCTGTTAGGTAAGGATGAATGCAGCCTTGGCTCTGACACTGAATGGTATGGATGCATTTAAGACAAACCAACCACAAGTGCAGCTTTTAAAGAAACTTACCAATTTCAGATTTTTAAATGAGCCTGCCTGAATTTCATGAACAAAGATATCCTCAATTTTATGCAATGTGCAGCCTTAAATGTTGGTCTTTATCTATAATATTTCGCTATGTTTGTGTGTTTTTATTTTTTCAGTTTTCAATGTTTTGCAATTGTTTCATTTGGTTCTATCTGAAATATTTTTTTCTTTTTTTAATATTTGATTACATAAAATTCTTTGTATTTTGAAGAAAAAAAAAAAAAATATATATATATAAAATACAAATTATCCTCATATGACAAAAGCACCTTCTTGCATATGTTTTATGTGCTCTCCACATTGCTTTTACTCCATCTGAAATAGGTATTCCTTTGGCCTTTGGAAAGTGTGGTGGGAAGATCCACCCCACACAGATCCACAGTTTATTTTTGAAGTTGTGTTGGTCTTTTAAATCACGTCCCAATAAAAACTATTAAAGTTTGTGGATGTAACATTTACTGAAAATTTTGAAGGGGTCTAGTACTGTACCAGAGCTTTGTCAGTCTGACAAACAAAATCTGAAGTCGTTACCTTAGCTTACCTATAAAGACTTCTGAATTAACTTTGACTAATTGTTGGGGATCTGAAATTCTAGAAAAATTATTATCTCGTGTAGAGAGGCCCAAAATATCATAAGATTTATCTTTGTAGAATCAATTTATTTAATATTGCACTCTCTTAGATAAGACTCCAAGAAAACTTCAACGATCCAGACCTATCACATCACATTGTTGCCAGTATCTTAATTGTGCATTTTGCCCATTTTGTTTCAGCTGTGTTTTTGTGATTTTTTTTTTTTTTTTGCCACCTACTAGCATTCCCCCTTGTTTTAAAATAGATCAAGCTTAGTCACCTTTGAAGGATTCTTTGTAGGTATGTTTTGTAGTGCAGTTTTGTAGTTTTTCTAACACATGAATATGATTTATTCAAAAAAGAAAAAGTTGCCCTCCATAAATTGAAGCTTCCTTTGCAGTCCCACAGGTTTTTCAAGTATTGCTCCGTATTCATTAACGCCGACCAGATTTGCTGTTTTTGCCAAATAAAGATGAAAATGGACACCATGTGTTTAAGGTTTTAGTTTTCCACTTCACTTAGTATGTTGCATTGTGGTAAAAATGTTTACCTATGGTCTTGTCTAGCCAGAGGATCTTATTTCACATGTTTGCTTGGTCTACATTGTTTGTTTTAACTGTCACAGTTGAATTTTGGGGTTTGCCTATAGCAGCTCGACAATCTTTTTTCCCTTCTTCATGAGGACCAGATAAATGGAGCGCACAGCTCAGGTTTTTTATGAAAGTACACAAAAGAGTTTATCATATATGTCAGTTCTGAAGGCGATGATTTTCAATTAATTTTATTTAAGGGTGAAAGAGTAAAAGTGGCTGAATTCATTTGATATGCTTGCCAAACCTATATCTTCCTTATTTGTGAACACATCTACCACGCTTATATTTCCATTCACCTTACAGTTATGTACTACTCTATCACAAAAACCCTTCCAAACAAAAACATATTTGTGGTTGTAACATGAAGTAATCTAGAAAAAGTGTTTTTTATACTTTTATACTCTTTAATACATGTAATTTTTTAAGTAGGACAAAAACGATTAAGAAGGAACCATTCTGTGAGAAGCTGTAATCAGCATTCATACGCATTAAAAAAATCAGCTTTCTTTGGCTGTGTAGAAATTGCCTGAAAGCCAAAGTCTCCTTACAGCTCCTACTTTTTAAAATGTTAGGAAATTACCCTCTGTGGAAAAAAGACGTAACATAGCAAAATGTACGTTTTAAAGCGCAAGACATTTTTCTTTTTCTGCAACAAGTTTAATTGGAAAGAAGTAGATTTGTCTTTGAATGGGCAGAAAAATAAATAAATCGGTGTGACAAGATGATCGATTAGCTGTAACTCTACCTGACACAGAAATTAGGGTTTTTTAATGATAGGCTGCCTCTTCTTGGACATGAAATTCAAATGCTCTCCCAAAGTCTACTTTCAGCCATCACTTGTCTCCCTCCCTTGTACGCTCCAAACACAGGCACTTTGTCTTTGTCACTGAAGAAAGGACATTGTTATTACCGACATGCCTTTGTATCAGCCAATTTCATTCCTTTACAACATCTCATTGAGTTTACCCATGCTGCTGGCTTGTGTTTTATAACCTGCAGAAAAAACTGAACGATTAGTATTACATTTTCATTTTATCTATCTTTTATTCTATATCTAATTAGTCTGCAACGATATGAAGATAATGGGTTTTTTTATTAAATAAATCAAATTACAGTCTTGAGTGTATGAAATCATGTACAACCTTCCCATCTATGTATTTAATATATTTTGATACTAAAATAACTAACCGTGAAGAGGCACTAACTTACAGTTCATAAAATGTGCATATTTTTCATTTACGGCCTGAGCATACTATAATGTGTCCCTTTTTCAATCAAATTATAGGTCAGAGTAAGTGTCAGAGGACTTTTGAAGCTTAAAGGTAGCTTATGAGGCTCAGCAAGCGGGGGGTTGGGTTGTGGGGTGGGTGCCAGCGGAGGGGGTTAGGTAGTTGCAAGGTGGTCGCCTGTGAGAGTAGTGATGCAGCTCTCAACCGTCTGTCCACATGGCTGGAGGTATTGATCCAGTTATCATTGCTAGATCATCACTATATAGACTCAGGAGCATAGAGCACTGGGATGCCAACAGAGGCTCACTGACTGAGAGACCGCCTGGAGGAGAAAAGCTGCTGCGCTAAGGAACAAGTGATATTAAAAAAAAAAAAAATTGCAGGTTTCACCACATGACTGGTTCCAGCATTTTTAAAAGCTTTGTAGAGTCTCTGTACAGGAATGTATTTTCTTAACTTGCAGCATTGTGAGCTTTATATATATATGAGTGGATACAAAGTTATCAGTCTAAAAATGTTCAACGGCTAAAAGTTGAAACATAGAAACAATACATACAGTTAGGAAAACGAACTGTAAATAAGCACAAACATCCTAAATGTGAACTGTACTGTACAGTCTTATGGGGACAATCTATATTCAAATCATAGTATTAAATATGAAAGTTTATTTTAGATTAGACTTTAAGTATTTAACCGAGGCTAGATTTTGTCAACTATTAACAGAAAGTGATAAGATAATAGACATAGACTACTGTATATTGAAATACTTATTCTTTTTTCCTTTTTCCTTAATAAAGTTATAACATACTTTTGGAAACACTATCATATGTGGCAGTATTACTAAGGCCAGAGTCATATTAAGTTATTTTATATATAAGTTAGGATCTTGAAACTCACTGAGTGAAGATGGATATTATATATAGTTATTAATTTTAATGCCTATTATCCCTAATCCTGGCTAAACGGCCATTCTATCCATTCCTCATGTTTGAGTAAAGCTGCATGAAAAAGTTCTAAGATCGCTTCTTGTTTCTCCTCAATGTAGGCACATTCAGCTTGAATGAGTAAGATCTTTTAAGTTGCATATTAACATAAAGTTCCATGTGGTCCTAAGGTGGGACTATTGAAACATGTATTGTCTTGTTGCAGGACTAAAAACATTGGTTGTTCTCCTGGAAGAACTCCAAGTCTGATCAAACAGTTATCTGCTTCAATACTTCGCCATCACCCGAGTTGGGAGATGAGTGCTTGAAACTGGAGTACAAACAAAACCAGGAGGCTTCCGTAAAAGCTAAAATAACATGAATCAGATATGAACAAAGGAACTGAGTTTTAATTTCCCCGAGCTGCTTTCTCTTTTTGGATTTTACCCACCTTTCTCTTTTAGACCAGAAGCAACTATTATAGTTAGATAATAAACATCAGGCTTTTTCGCTTCTGAGAAAGCAATAGGTTCCTGGTATATTTTTTTCCTAATTAGGTACTTGTTCAGATACAATTATGACAACAGCAAATTAAAAAGCAAGTACAGTTTAATGACTACTTGTGCCAAAGACACAGACTCTAACCTTTTGCAAGTCCTCTCTCCCACTATCTTGAAGACAGTAAAATTGCTTTTATACAACTAAACAATGAAAAAATATTACATCACCACTAACAACTTAAACATTAAAAAACATCTTTTACAGATTAAAAAAAAATCAATATCTATATATATATTATTTATTTTGTTTGTTAGTTAAACTACCTCAATCCAAATTACCTAAGAATCAGCAATACTACATCCCTTACTTGCCCATAATCCAGGTCTACACACTGTAGTTTTGCATTACTGCCTGCTTTCCGCAGACGAAAATCCAATATGTCAATCCATCGTCTTCCTCTAAACCGTACATTCGCTTGTGAAGAAGATACTAAAACTCTTAAACTGCACAGGTTAAGGTAAAATTTGACCCCTGACCCTACAGAAACAGTTCACCTTCCACGGTTGAGATTTATGGCCCCTGGGTGGCTGTACTTAGATAGGGGATGGATCTCTGTTGTTGAAAAAGTTAATTTGAGAAGGATCCCAGCTCCTCTGCAAGGAAAGATGAGGTGTTCCAGTATTTTGATCAGGATACAATCTAGACTTTTTCATTTGGAAATTTTCAAGGGATGCTCCAATGAACACACTACAGGAATATTACCGTGGCCTTGGAATGCCTATGAATCACTTTGAACAAGCTATAGAAAGAAGGTTTTGGATTTCCCTTCTGGATTTATGAAGAGATAAGTGGAAGAGAATGGGATCGAAAATAAAGTGTTAGCACTGGAGATGTTGATGCAATTTATTGTTTTATTTTCATTCTAGCAGACTTACTATCATTTTTTTCCCTACAAAAATACTATTTGTATACTTGTTGGCTCCAGACATCCAAACATGGCACCAAAATTTTAAACATGCAACTCTTTCATTGAAACAACGTAGAACAACGGTACCATAACGAGTGACACCTGAAAGGTGTGGCTTTACATGAATAGCAGCTACAAAATCTTACCTTAATCGTCTAATACATACTAAATACCCAATATATAATTTGCTTGATCACATTCCCTTTGCAAAATCCCTTTATTACAGATTTATTGCATCTTAGGTCACAGTGCAGTGGAGGTGCAGTGTTCTCCAGATGTTTATGAATCCTAAGAGCTTTCTGCTTGCCCAACTCGCATGGTCCTTGTCTTATTTAGACGGAAGAAAATGTGATATATGACAGGTGATAGTGCTCTCATTTGTTCTGTACATTGCCTCACGCACACACCCCTCCACATGTCAGTGCCAGTCTTGGTCTACCAGCAACTGCCCCCACCCCCCACCCCACCCCCGACCAAGAGAATTAACCCCCCACTCTCCCATAGCTCTCACTTCCACTCCACTACCTCCAACTCACCAAAATGATTCTGTTGTCCCTGGCGTCCACCGCGAGTAGGTAGACCCAGGGCTATGAAGCACAGCCTCCACCACCACCAGCTTTGCCTCTGAAGGATAATGCCGTTTATTGCATTTGTCAGGTGATTTCAGCAATACTTTTATTGCCGGGGTTACTTGTACTTTAAGGTAGCACTGATGTGCCACAATTCTGCATTACTGGTTGTTCTTTGTGGGAAACTGATTCTTGACTAAAAGCCGAAAATCGGAAACAGCTACACTAAGTTCTCGCATTACATTACTCAGGTTTCTTTCTATTTTCTTCCAGCACAGCCTCGCAAACAGAATATTTACACTTAGACATTTTCACATCTTGTCACTACAGACTTTAGCATACTACCGTTTTTCACATACACACTGAATGTTTAAGAAAGATTTTTGCTAATTTCTCTTTATTCATTAAGCTTAATTGGCGAACAGTCATCACCATATTAAAGTAAAATGCAGTTTATTTGCACATAACTAGCAGAGTATCTAACTCTTTCACAAAGAGCTATAATTATAGAACAGGTGATGTTTGAAGTCATTTATTTTTGCTGGAGGTGTAAGAGAATAAAAGGGGACCTAAGTTAAGATTCACTCTGCACTATTCAGAATGTTACGTCTCAAAGTAATTGGAAAACAATGTGTAATATATTTAACAAATATTCACTACTCAGTGTTAGTCCAACTAACAAAATCCCATTTGTCATACATTTAAATGTGCACTTATCATGTGACAAAAGCTGAAAACATTTAATGGAGTATTACCTCTTTTTGTGGAACTGTACATTCTTGTCATTTTATCAACCTGTTTCTTTCCTACTGGAGAAGCTATGAACCAGACACATACTTGGTGATAGTTCAAATAAGTAAATCTGGTTAGTGTTTTCTTTCATAAAGCCACAGGAGCCCTGGTATGCAATTGCCAGTGTAACATTATTGATGAGATCATTATTATGTATTGGATCCCTTAGTGAATAATAACCCATTATCTTTCATTTTTCCTGTTTTTGTCAGTGGATGTTGGAAAGGTTAGGCAATTTGTTTTAATGTTAATACTGTCAAGCACTTACAGAGCCATGTCTTTGTTCCCAATACATTTTCCACATTGGGCCATGATTGGTTTTAAACTAGACTACATCTTTGAACAAGCTTTTACAACAAATCTTTTTCCTTTAGTAAACTTCTTCTTCAAATTAAGGGAAAAAAACTCTAATAGTAAAGCTTATTCAAAATAATCTTTATTTGACCCACAACAAATACAGATTCACAACAGTCTACAGTTGTGATCTTCATTTTATATCCTGCAGTGTTACAAAGCATAAGGCAGTTTGATAGTGATATAAATATACTTCCACCGATAGACAAAGAAAAAGGAGAGGAGAAAAAAAGCCCTGAACGCTTCACTGCATTTAAATTTATACAAACTCTCCTCCTGACAGTGATGAATGTTACACTGTATTCTACAATATGTTTAATGCATAGGCCTGTTAAGTTTCCTATTCCTGTGCTGTGGCGTGGAGTCACCTCCTCTGCAGTTTACGAGATACCAGATAATAAAACCAGAGTCAAAACAAGAGTACATCAGTCAATATCTACATGGATGTTTTCATCATGTATATCATGTACTTCATTCTGGTGGTGGATTCATAAGATACCAAGTTACCTTAAACTATAGGGACAAATCTAAGGTTCATTTTGTCGTAACATTTCATTGTTTGACAAATTATATTTTTTCCTAATGTATTTTTTGCACAAAAATCTGTTTTTAGTAAAACTAATACATTAAAAGGTTGGACTTTAACTAGACAATGTTCACATCTTTAGAAATGTTTGTATAATGATAATGTAATACATGTGAATCAAACTTACAGAAGGAAGATGGATTAGCTTACTTTAAACTTTCTACAATACTGCCAACATTTACAAACCGGCTGTTCAATCATAAAAACAGAATGAAAGGTAAAAATTATTTTTTTTTATAGCACATTTACAATATCTTTTTCGAATTAGCAGTTTCACACAAAACATTGTTTCTGTTAATATGATTTTTTGTCGGTTTGATAAAATAAAGTTACGATTTATGATTTGCTGTCTGTCTGTTATCTTTCATTTCTTCTTTTTTGTTTTTTCTCCTTTTCACTTTTGCACATCTATCCATCCCAGGATATGAACTGCAGATGTAACAGTTCAATGAGGAACAAGTAGACATCCCTTGGGATCCAGTATCCTACCCATTACTTTAAACTTTTATAGATAGAATGTATTCATTTGCCGTGGTTATACTATGTATTTACTTAACGCCTTATTAGAATATTTTCGCTGTTATCATTTTGTTTCATCACTATTGTTCAGCACTTTGTTTTAAAATTGGTGGATGTATAAATAAAAAAAAAAGGAGATTCATTTGAGGATTTGAGATTTAAAAGAATAAATTCTAAATAAAGTCCTAAACAAACCTGTAGACTGTGGCATCATCTGGGAAAAATACTCTCTGGCCCACAGACAACCTGTGACTACAATAGACCATGACAGAGGTCAATTAATTAGATCCTGGGTGATAAACTGGATAAATACATGAGGCATGAACCACATCTCTGGATGTTAACAGGCCTGGTTTATGACCTTCATACTGATCCAATATAACTCCACACTGGTAGTGTAAATACAGTTATGTGTGGTTGTTTAATTAAGTAAACCCTTTACAAGTGTTTTAATGTGGGTGCCTTGAAATGAGCAGTTATATACTTAAAAGTTTAAAGACCGCAAACTTGAAGGTGACAGGAGTGAGTGATATGTTAAATTATCACAATGATTTGATTAATAGTAGTTTGAAGTCAAAAGGCAGTATGAATGCAGTAGTTGTACACTGACCTCATAATGTTGAGAGGGAATTATATATGCAGCAAACAAAACACCTCAGACTTTTTCTGTAGTTTCTTTCACCACAAGGGAACTGCTTTAAATTGCTTTCCAGTAAACAGCTTTTAAACTTGTACACACTAATGCAGAGGTTCTTGGTGGTGCAATATAATTCAAACCCAAACTGAATGCATAGAAAGAAAGTGCTGCTACTTTCGGATGACCTGTATTTAACACAGGCAACTGTAAGAAACAATTCTTGTAGAGTTTTAAAGAGAGTACAACAGAGAGGTACATAACAAATTACAGTTTGTTATCGAAAGTGGAAACAAGCAGCAATGAAATATCAGACATTTTTAATGGATATTCTCTGCTGTGTCAAAATATTCAGCTAAATCTGATTCAGATTCAGATTGTTGCTATTGTCCCGCCCAGAAAGTAACATAATTGTCATTATTTTGCAAGTCCGATTTATTCCCAAATATGTTTTTGCTTTACTGTGGCCTCTTACGAAATTAATGGACTGGAACTCTGTATCCCAAACTTTCAGCAGTGAGAAATTATTAATATTTCTTACTAAATGTTAGACTTATTAAATTAACAGAAAGTCTATGACTCAACCAAACTCTTATGAAGCATTACATCAACTTTAGCTTATAAATAACTTCATTTTAACTTCAAATTATTGAAAAAACTGCACTTAAAAAGAAGAGATTTCTTTAATTTCACAATGCTTATCAGAGACATGAATGTTTTAAAAGTTAATTTCTTCTAAATTAAATTAAGGAAATATATATACCAAATATTTGCTAACTGACTATCAGAAAGTCACAGTAGTCAATAATAATTACTATAATAAAAATAATACTATAGCTAATAATACATACAAATTATAATACTAATACATTAATTAATGATAATATTATTATTAATAATAATATAGCTATTACTAACATCACTTCTACTGAGTTACTGATCTTGTCGATCGAGTAGCGATAATTTGATAAGCGGCTTTATTTCTATTGTCTAAAAAGTGTTCTTCTGTGACGTAAAGGGGTACATTTTTTTCATTATATGCTGAATTTCATTTTATTAAACATATTTATAGACATATTCATAAAATATAACAAAACAAGGAGCAGGTGGCTGAATAGGAAAAAAAAACATAAAAGGAAAAAGGTATGTGAAACACTTAAAACTATTATTTTGAGACTGGGTGGTTTAGGATTAAGCTCTCTGTTGTGACAATTGAAGTTTCAAAGATGAGAGCCACACTTTAGCATGTTAGTTGTGTTTTCAACTCAGCAAGCTTCTAGTTGTAGTGCATCTCTAAATGTGAAATGGTTGCTCTGGAAGAAAGGTTATACTTGGATAAAAAAAAAGTGTATCAGTTCACAAACCATGCTTACTGGCATCAGTTTTTTTCTATCATGTTACAGCTTCTCCGGCATGCAAGAAAAAATCATACAAAAAATCTAAATAAAACAACTAATTAATTTAAACCACTATAAGATGTTTTTTCATGTAACTTTACTTCAACATAATAATGTCCCTCTCACTGGAAGCCCTTTATGTTTATATCCCAATCTTAACATACATTCCTTTCACACAGTGAGATCTTCATTAAAACACTCGCTCCAAAAACCTTTAATCACCAGATCGCAATTAGCTCCAGATTTGAATGTAAAATCATTTTGGAGATCAGAGTTGTTTTAAGATTATTGAAATCCACATTGGCCGTCGTCCCTCTGTAGCCTTTAGCTTTAAGTGCTGCAACTCCAATTTATACAAAACTAATAGACCATTGATGTTGCCCACTACAAGTAAGATAATTATAAAAGCTATTTAAAAAAAGAGACCTTATATTAAAAAGTCTTTATTTAAGCCATCAACTATGCCTTGAAAAATGCCGTAGATCTTTACAGTGGATACAAATCTGCCATCTAAGTTTTAAACAAGGCTGTAAAAAAATCTGATTGTTATTTCATTAACTGTTTGACAAAAGAATGGACAATTCAAGTAAAGTTCTGGCTTCTGATAAGATGTGAAAAAGGCAGAAATACCACCACCCTATGCTTGTAAATGCTTAAAACAGTCGATGTTCTATGGAAAGGTTACACATAATAAAAGGTCGTTCTATTAAATCTCATATTTTTAGACAAAGGGAGGCAACTCGAGCACCTGAGGAAAATCAACACAGATACTATAATTGTTCCATGAGTACTAGTCTAACAGTGATGCCAAAACATCATGTTCAAGCAACAAACCAGATCGGTATTTTATTCGTCTTTAGTTTTATGTGTCATACAGCGAGGCAGGGTGATATAACAGCATCTCTACCCTTCAGACGAGAGTAAAGGCTGTAGTATGTAAATAAAGCTGATCAAATCTGCACATCTACAATCCTCCCTCACCATCAGTGAGTACAAGTCTTGCTTGCAGCTGAAATGGTTGCGCCACATTCAGTGACGACCTCTGATGCATTTCACTCCTCACCAACCTTTATGGCAGACTGGCAACTACTAACTCAAAAGGGATTTTACTGCAAATTATGCCAAAGTTTTTAACACACACAAACACTGATCCCCCCCCCCCCTCCTTTCCTTTCTAAACAAAATTGCTTCTGTTGTCATAGATGAAGCATATCCTCAGACTCTTGATATGCCATCTGTATCTTCACCCCTCCTCGAGATTAAGTGAGGTGGGGTAACCAAGGCGCGAAAGGTTTTTAACATCTGCGCTGGGCTGCTGTAAGTGATACTGAGGAGTTATAATTAAAGGTTCCGACTGAGGGAACAGTGTTTAATATGGAGCACCCCTCTGCTATCCATCTAAAGTAATGGGGTGCAGTGCGAACACCCGACTGCCACTCCCCAGGCCCCATCTCACTGTCTCATCTTTACCCCACCTCTGATGGATGGGAGGACCGGGGGCCAACTCTAAAACGGCTTCGACAAATAGTGTACCAAGAATCTCACTCTCCCGCTTTCTCTTGCTTTTGGCTTTTCTCATTTAGCGGGTGTTGTGCTGCTCGTACAGCGCAAATCCGGTAACCGGAAGGATGAATGATTCCAGATTGGGTCTGATTTAGAGAGTGTTGATGAGGATGATCTAAAACACTCCAAGCGACAAATAACACAGGAGCCAACTCTTAGCAGATTGACCTTTTCTTACGACGGTGAAAGAAAAATAAACTTGGTACAGTGGGATAAATCAAGCGCAGACCATTCCATTAACATGAAGATGGCTTTTTGGGTTAGACAGCTCTTGGACATCAAGCTTCTTCATATGAACATAATCTCTTTGTGTAATTCTATACCAACCTGGACCAAACCGCACACATTGTTTGACATAAGTAGAGCCTGTAGGATTTTTAAAAAACACATCTGATTTTCAACATGCTACTTTCCTCTCTTTATGCAGAGAAATTGAACTTCAACTCTGTCAAATTCCACCACTCATTTTTCATTTTTGTGCCTGGAAATCACTGGTGATAGGTCAATTCTGTCAGTGAAGACAATCTAACCTCAGCCATTAGAGTTAACATTATGTTTCCTTTGCAATCCTTCATAATATTTTGGGCGTCATTGACTATTTTTCTTTATAAGATATTAAGCATTCAAACCTCATTTACATCCTTATTTTTCAATTTGCTGCCGCAGTAGTTTAATTTATTCCATATAATTTCTTTTTCTGAAGGGGACATTAATCATTGCCTGTTCCTTTTAGTGCCTCTGGGATTTTTTTCCCCCCCTTCAAATCAATAAAATAAGGGGTCTTCCTTTGCTGAATATGATAAAATATTTTGCAGAGGGATATCAGTGTTCCAGCCAGCCATGCTTCCTTTTTTTTTTTTTTTATTCATTTTTGGCCTTCCAGGCTTGTTTCTTTATCTGTTGACCTAATGCTTGTGCATATACAGTACATTGGTAGGCTACGTGGAAATAAAAAGGGGACGAAAGTGCAACCACTCATTTTATCATTCCCAGTCAGTAGCCTTCCACTTGATCATCTTCATAATGCACTATGTGTTTTTTTTTCTTCTCCCTTTTCATTTTTAATAGCTCATGTGAAATAGTCAAGTGTGAAGAAGGGGGAGGTTGTTATAGAAATTTAACTATCCTTTACAAATTGATTCACACTTCACCAGCGCGCAAGGTCCAGTAGGTAAATTACCAGGAGGACACAATCTTAATTCTCTGCCATCATGGAATTACTGCTCTGTCCAGATCTGATCCCAGTGTGAGGGGAAGTAGATACTTTAATAAAGGATTGAATCCTGTGATAACTCGCCTGCTCTCAGAAAAGAAGGCATTATTGATGATGCATCACAATAAATTATTTATGATTAATCTGACAACCTGTTTAACCTTCAGTAAGAAAAAAAAATGCCCCAGTGTTATGAAAAGTATATTTTTTGTGTGTGTACAGCTAAATGAACACTGGCGTCTTTTTTTCAAACGCTCACACCCCCTCACAGTCAAAGTGCTCATTACAACGGAGTGTTAATCTATATTAAATTATTATAAAAATGGTCGTCCAAAAGAGTTCAAGTCAGCATATTCCAAACATCCACTCCTAATGACATCATTCTTCTGCTGTCATTAAGGGTATTAAAAATTCATTAGGAGGAAAAGTACTGCTGAGTGGTAACAAATCAGTGAACATTTCCCCTTCAGAGCAAAGAGCACGGCAAACTTTGAGGTAAATTTTTAAGAGACATCATGTGGCTAAATTTTATTGCCATCAAAAGGGGCCACGATTCATTTATTAAAGAAAATAGGTACTTTATTGAACACATTTAACATTTCTTCATAAGTGAGAAATTTTGTGGATCTCAAAAGATGCAGACACCCAAAAAAGACTGGCAGTTTTTTGGTAATGGTTAATCATTTTTTCATGTTTAGTGTTACTAATATCCTTTTACTATTTATTTTCAAAACAAGTCTGTTATAGTGTATTTGCAATACAACTGCGTTAACTTGATTTTGTAGGTGTGTAAATACTAAAAGGCTACTGATGCTACTGTCAAGCTCATAAATTGTTGTGCCGATTTTTAGCATGGTAAAGAAACACTGACCCATGGATTTAATGAGTTTGTTGAGTGGCCTTCCAAGTAACCGTTAGACAGCAGTTTTCAGTTTTCTTCTAACTTTAGAGGAAAAACAAACATTGTGAAGGTTGGAGATAACGATATTATTCTTGACATTCTCAGAAGATTTCATAAGAGACCTTCAATAAATTGTGGCATGCAGTAGAGCAGTTCGATTTATGTCATCATTTGCTTTGTCTTTGCTCCTTTTTGTTGATCATGGCTATTCAGCAAAACATTACCCAACCAATAACAGAATATAAAAACGCAAAAAAAAAAAAAAAAAACCCTGGCCAAAATTTTAAAATATCAAGACTTTGTTACTGCAAGGCAGCAGCGCTATTACCTGTGCCTCAAAAAGATACTCTAAAATCAGTTATCAGTCTGGAGAAATAGTAAATCAAAATTTCTAAAACCTGTGGAAGAATCGTCTTATTTAACCAAATTATTTTTTAAGCATTTGGACACATGAACAAAGTAATTTAATAATTTGGTGAATCATGGTAGTCATAGCATTATGAACTGCTTTTAATATGAAGTTAAAGTTTTTTTTGGTACAAGTATGTTTTGATCCAAAACCTTAAGCTATAGAACATGAAAGAAAAAGGACACCTTTTTTTTTTTTAAGCATGACAGTGAGTCCAAGCATAAATTCCTATCTAAAAAGCTGAAATTTAGGCTTGGAGTGGCTGAGTATGGAACTAACTCTGTGTAGTCACCTGAAACGCTTGTGGAATGTCCTTATAATTAGATAAGTTGGGAGCACCTATGCAGCAAACCTGGACATTTTAGTGCCCTCTGGCCTCATCCAGCAGCTTTAATTATGATGGCCACTATTGTTTTGATGATGAGCAGCAGAGGGCTTGCTACAGGATCAGTTTTGTAATATCCCACGAAAGTGCACATATGGTAAGCCATTGTTTGATTTGAAATTTAACACCAACTGTGGAAATTTGCCACTTTTGAAAATGTCTCCTCTCTCTTCCCTTCCAGTCATAAAAAGACAAACCAAGAACATTGAAGGTAATTTTACTTTGTTCTTTAAAAACTAGATAAGTAAGTATGTATGTATGTAGCAACAAATGCATATTTTCTAAAAATTGTAATGACAAATGTGATATGTTTTTGGCCCACTGTTGACTATTAACTCAAATCAATGGTAACCTTTTGTGCCAAGTTGTTTAAAAATGCAAAAAATTATAATTTCAAAAAAGCTTTTTGTGAATGTTTATAAAGCCAAGTGACCCAGAATTCCCATTTTGGGTAAAGTTGTGAAATGTTACAGATATTAGACCGAGATCTGTTTTTGAGTTGAAAGTTCTTTTTTTTGTTCAACTTTATTGAATGTTTTAAATGGTCTCATGGTTTACGGAGAAAATAACCTAGAATTTTAACAGGACTGTTTAACTTTCTGAGACCCAGATTACATATTAACGTTCCAAAATATTTGTTTGAAAATATTTTGTTTGTCTGCTTAGTCTCAAATTTCTTAACAATATATGTATGAATTTTTGCCCTTTTTTTCTTTTTTGTAAGAGAAGTTTTTAAAGAAAACAGTTCCAGGAGTACTCATATTCTGCTTTGTAGTGTTTTATAAGCGAATACCTGCCCATAATGTGTTTGTACTTTACATCTAGCAGTACTTAACATTTGCACTCCATTTTGTCGGTCAGGGCCCAGTGAGTATGTACAACAATTTCATTTATGCTATAGGGTTCTCTCAGCATTTTAATGGTTTCAACCGAATACAGATCTCATTGGATACACAGTACGCTGAATTTTATCGATGTAAGCCTGTGTTCAGTGCCACCACGGCCCATTGCTCTATCAAGTTTCCTATCAAGATGCTGAGGCTTCTGCGCCTGCAGCAGCCTGTGTGATTCAGCTGAGTTAAAACAAGTAAAGTCTTCAACTCCTTTCAGCGTCTCCTGCACACATTACAGGCGAAAAGACTTTTAGCCTCTATACTGACATCACTCCAAATTCTCATAATTTAATTACACTGTTGGTTTTTGTTAAAGTTGGTATATTGTTGATAAAATTGTGATATACTAAGAAAAATGTGTGAAAATTCTAAAAATTTTGGGCTAATGAGATTAATTTTTAATGTCATGTAAACCATCTAAATGACTGTAGATTTTTTTTTATACCTGATACACAAGTCATTTCGCATTTTTTGGAAACTCGGTTAAAAATGTTGAAAAGAAAATCATATTGCGATAGCAGCAATTAAACGCCAAATTGGACATTTAAAAACAAAACAAAAACTATATTTAATTTAATTTTGGTTAGACTACATCTGTTTAATTTCTTCTTGTTATTCTGCAGAATCACCTACTTTACCTGAAGGCTTACGCTGTGATATTATATTGATGGTTTTACTATAGTAAACAAGCTGTTGGTTTCAATGAGTGAGTTGGTTTCCTCCAGTGACTGCTAAAAGAAGAAGTCGAGGAGGATATTTTAATCCAGTTGCTGGTACTTCATAGCTGCGGTCTAAAGCAGCAGCTGAAAAATTCATGTCGGTTGGAGCTTTTGTTTCTTAAAACCCAGTCGACTGTTTTGTGGTTATTTTCACGCTTCAAACAAATCGGCAAAATGTGTTCAACAGATAATAGACATGGCAGCAAGTTGGAGAGATGAGGCAGAGACAGCTGTTTCCACAATAAGATGCAACAGTTTATCCAAGAAATTGATATGTGCCTTTTCAAACTTGTGTAATGTTTGGTGTTAACAGCAGATAAAGGAGCAGACAAAATAAAAATAGAGTCCTTGTCATGGAAGCTTTAAAAATAAGTAAACAAACTTGCAGAAAATAGCTAATGCACAACTTACTGAAACCTTGGAACAATGGCACAAACAGAAGGAGAAAGTGGGGAACAATCAAACCCGAGAGCTTAAATACACCGAGGCAGAGTGCAGCGTGACACGGGAACTAGAGAGACTAATCAGAGGTGAGGGGATTCAGCATTGAAGGAAGCAGGCAACAGTAAATGGGCAAAATGAGGAACAACTGGGAAGAGTTGTGGAAAGGTAGGCTACGTAAAAGACACAGAGGAAGAGAGAAGGGGAAGAAGAAGCCAGGGAGTAAGAAGAATGAACAAGTCCAATACACAAACAAAGAGAGTAAAACAACAAGTATAAAACCAAGACAGCAAGCAAAACATGAAACTAAATATCAAAATAGAAAGGCAAATAAAACTGAAGGTACAAAACACCACACCAAAGTATCAGAACAGATTGTTGATTGCTTAAAAAAAGTATAACATACTTTTAACGATTTTGTTCTTCTTTCCAACTTGAATTTAAGAGCATTGCAACTATTCAGCTTTATGAATAATCTGTAGTGCTATTAAACTATATGTCCATTGTATTAAAAATTTACTGCACTGTTTTGCTTGCTTTCTTTATTTATAAAGTGTGGCTATCATTAGTGGCATTGAACTCAAATAATTGCCGCACAACCTATTAAGTGAAAAAACAGTCATAGATCTTAACTCACAACTGTGAGACCAAAATTTAAAATTTAGGTAAGGTCAACCTTCCGATGTGTTCTTCTGAACACACGTGAAACATTTCGAAGGCAAATGATTTGCATGTCTAGGCAGCAGTTCCATTTACATAGCATACTGTTTACTTTCAACTGGGGATGTGATCGGTGAGTTTGGGGACTGCTATTGTCTATTATCTGAAGCACAAATTTCATGTCCACTTTTAATAATTTTTCTACCTGATTTTGGAGAGGCTTTTCTATCTTGCTGTGTCATTAGGTATATTCCTTGAAAGAAAAGAAAAAAAAAAGCTATACCAACAACTTTTGTAACTGTGCACGACTAAGAGGTTTTTAGGTAACAGCTAATTGCAATATGGGGACATTTTAATGTCTAAGGGATGGCCAAAATGTATACACTCTACAGTTTTTTTGTTTTGTTTTAAGATGCAATGGCCCCCACCTGTTTATGGTTCAGCATTTACAGTTTTACCGATTTGAAAAATGATCTGTATTATTTGCAGAAAATTAGTCTATTCACATTTAATTCTTTTTGAAAATATTGAAAAAAGAATCCCAAAATTTTGTGCTGTATTGCTACTTAAAACATGCAATTGACGAGCATTTGCAAAGCAGCAAATCCAGGAGCTGCATTTATTTTTCCTGTGACTGGCTGTGTGCTGTAAAGTAGAGGAAGAAGTCTATGAATCTTAGTAGTGCTAAATCTCTTTCTCCTCTGCGTATTAACCCATGTTAAAGTGTATTGGGTGTTTGAACTGATGGAATTAGATTTTTTTAGAGGATGTCTAAGGTATTGGTATTTTGCTAGTATTGGATGGCTTTTGTCCCTAACCCCAAACAAAGATCATAGCTAGAGCTAGTTTATTTAAATGCTTAAACTTTAAATCTTTGACCTTTCAAAAATGTATTAAAATTATTGTTTGGGGAACATTATGTTGTATCACTATCTTTCTGTTCCTGTTTTAATATCTGACCCTTTTCTTTGTTTTGTTTGACATCCAATTGATTTTTTCAACAAACAAGCTGCGGGGGCCATGCAAAAAATTATATTGTGAGGTTAAAGATGTAAAAAAATAAAAATAAATACTGAGAAAAAGGATCCTTTTAAAACAGTCATTTCCTGCCCCACCTACTCAAACAAACTCATCAAGTGCAGTTTCGGTTGTATAAAATCAAACTGTGGGGTAATGACTAAGTGTGATGGCCGCAGCCTGCCTTGCACAGTAGGAAACGCATGGACATTGAAAATGGATATTGCTGAGAACGACTGCCATCAAGCTGATGAGATCTTAGCATGGTGATCCGACTTCAGTGTGAATTAGAGTTAAGGAGAGCCGCCTGCTGGGCTCATACTTAGGACAATCTCCCTCACTATTAGACATTCATTGTTAATATGACATTTCCTGTGATCCCGGTTAATAGCAATCACAGAAGGTGGGGTGTTTATCATGGTTGTAGAAAAAAAAGACGCAGCTTTTCTGCCTTTTGCTTAATGCTTATCTCTTGGGAATTGCACAGTGGCGTGGCAGGCAATGATACAGTCGCTTCTAATTCTTTTTCTGGTCTGTTTACACTCAGAGAAAAAGCTTAAAATTCAAAATGACTGGAGGCTTTTTAGGAGACACATTCAGCCACATCTACCCTACAGCTGGTAATGTTTCAAAGCCATTATATTCTGATTATGAATCTAATAAACAAATCATCTATGGTGGTGGGAAACAACTACAGACATTAAGTGGCTTGGAGTCACACTCTTGGTACAGTTGGTGATCACCTTTACATCAGCTAATCAGGGTATTGGTTATGGATATAAGTTTATTCTCATTTGTTTTTTTTCACAAATTCGAGGGAATCCCATTATCTGTTTTTGCCTTGGTCCTATTACTCACGGAGAACAATTTGTAATCAAACCAAGTCTGGTTGCATCATTGATCATAATTTTCACAACAGCTCATATGTTGGTAAGTCCGCAAAAAGGAGTCTGCTTTGAACAATTATGCTTTTCACTTTGAACTGAACTCTTGAGAAAGTTTAATTGTGCATTTATGTTGTTGTTGCTGGGAATCCATCAGAGCTGACAGGTCTATTACACACCAACATCAAACCGCTTTTGGTTGTCTGAACTCTTTTGTCCACCATGTCCCACTTGAAGTAATACAAACCACCTTAAAATGGCTGGTAGATCAAACAATAACCTGCAGAGTTTATCTGAAAGTAGGTAAAAATTCAGAATTCATTATTCAGATTGTAATAAGTAGTGCCTTACACTAAAAAAAGCTTTCCAGGATTTACCCCTTAAATTGTACATTAATAATTCTATCTGTTCTTTTTTTATACAGGGTTTAATTGTTTGTCTTTTAAAACCGATCTTATCTTAAATGGTTTATTAACCCTTTACCCTGCTGTCAGGTTGTGAAACATACAAACAACGTATCCTATGTGGGTAAATGTTAATAGTTATGGAACATACTGGCAAATATTTGAAATCTATGTCTAGAAATCTAATTTTTTAAACCTGGAAAATATTGGGGGCCTGGTAATAATAAGTGGTATTAGCTACCCATCACAACTACTGTACATTCTGAGTGCTTAATTTAAAATTACAATGAGGAATACCCAGGATAATCATTATAAATGTTTGTTATTGTCGCTAAACAAAACAAACAAAAGCGCTCCCACAGGACGAGTGCTCCACCAGGTCTCGCATTGCTCTGCCATGTCCTTTCATGCATCTGGCTGTAAATCCTAAGAGCTGTTCATCTGTTCGTCGCGAAGCAGTCTGCTTAAATACAGGATTGGACATTTAAATGATTTCACTAGTGACAGGCCTGCTGTGACAGTGTAACAGATTCTACTGAACAAATAGGCCGTGGAGGCTGCCGGGGTCCCTTGAGTCAGCCTTGAGCCCCGAGGCTCTGTTTTGTTAAGGACTTGTTTCAGTATGGCAACACTTCTGGAAACATATTGGCCTTGTTACATTGAATGAAAAGCTAATTCTCCCTGATTGTATCTGAACTGTGGGTCTTTGTGTGAACACTTGCAGTCATACCATTGTGGGCAAAGAGAGGAGCTAAATAAATACATGTAGTTTGTTTTATTTATTTTTTTCAATACAGAAGCATTATTCAAAGTTTAAAGTGGACAAAACCCAATGATAAAATGGCATAAACCACGATAGAAATAATGTGATTTTTTTTTTGCACCAGAGTAGTATAAAGCATTATACACACTTCCATTCATCCCTTTCACGCTGGTCTTGGATTAAAATGATGCCTTATTTTAGGAGAGTGCCTGTCCTTTGACAGGTTGCATTGGTGTTGGTGGGAGTCCCTGAAGGTATTAATAAGTTTATGGCAGGGTGATGAGGAGTAGGTCAGCTAGAATGTGCTTAAAAAGCCAACCCAAGCTCTTTCTGAACTTAAATTTCTTTGTGTGGGGAATTGGACAAAAGCCATAGTTCCCTCTGGTCTGTCAAAGCTATTCTATAATCAACCAACCGTAGCCCTTCCTTTAAAGAATAGGAAGACATTATTCAACTTCCTCCTTCTGATCTTTCTGATCTTGGGGCCACAACAAACCATGTAAGCCATGGCTGACTGGTTAAAGCTAGAAAAAAAGAAAAAGGACACAATGTCCTCCTGTGAGTAACCCCAGACACATGGGACTAAGAGCCCCACACCACGTGACCCTTGGACCAACGCTTCAGCTAGGGTGGCCACACCGCTGAACACTGCCAAACAAAAAGAAGCCTTGAACCAAAAATTTTTTTGCTCTAACTTAAGGTCAAGTGTCCAAAAGAGGGAGTAATGTTATTATAAACTGAAACCACAAGTGAAAAATATTTCTTAATCAAAGCCATTACGACTCATTTAAGAGTCCACTGAATAAAATAACTAGAGTAAATGTCATCCACGCACCCAGTAATAGGTTTTCAGCTGTTCTGCCTGCCAGTTGTCATTTAGGAAAGAATTTATACTGTGAGAGGCTTGAAAAGGTAAGATGAAGGGCCTATTTTGTATGGATAATTGGCAAACCGAAGCTACCACAACAGTAACAGCTTGAGCTCATTTCCACAACTGAGTGAAACTTAAGAGACTTAATGCTCACCCGCAACATTTACTGCCTGGATAGTCTTACTTTGCCAAAGAATGCTTTACATTTAAAAAGAGCCAGAGCTCCAGTCCTGCAATTCTCAAGGGAATCGCCTTATGTAACAAAATGTAAAAGATGGGAGTTTCTGAACTATTCAAGACAAAAACAAACACAAGTAAGAGTTGTATATATTTAACTGATATGTTAACTATGTTAACTAGTACATAAAAAATCAAACAGATGATTCATCCTATTTAGTTTGAATACATCTAAATTAAATATCTTTAAGTTTTATTTTTTTCCTAACAAAAATGTTCGTATGATTCTGATGTGATTGATATCAATTTCTCTAAATTAAAGGTAATTACCTAAATAACAGTTTTTCTTGATACTTTTGGAGGAAAGTATGTATTTTACATCTAATGGAAATGACAGTCATATGTATTGAATTAAGTAATAGGAGTTTCCGTTGTCTCTCAAACCAAAAACCTAACCTGCTGAAGAGCAACATTTAATTGCAAGAGTTACTTTTGTCTCCTCTTC
>JAVLVB010000546.1:2441512-2499932 GCA_032876305.1 Orestias chungarensis | reverse complement strand
TATATATATATATATATATATATATATATATATATATATATATATATATATATATATATATATATATATATATATATATATATATAAATGAAGGTTTACCAAGTATAAATATCATTCTGATTTTAAATCATAAATTAAAACAATAAAAACATTATTTTGACACTACCTCAGCTAGAACACTCGAAAAGGCCTTGTAGCATGCCTACAAAGCTAAATAAAAGCTTTTGTTTTTCTCAGTTGTTTTTTTCATATCAGTAAAAACATAAATTTGAGCGATTTTGTATTTAAATCTAAATTTGCCCGATAACTAAGACTCATCTGATACAAAATTCAAACTTTTATTTCCAACTGAATTAAAAAATTGCTATATAATTAAAACAAGTCCTCCAACACAATACCACTTTGTACTGTAGAAGTTCAACTGAAGCGTTTTCCAAAAACTGTTATTATCCACTAAGCAGCATTGATTTTATAAGTGTACTGCCAATGATCATGAAGTGAGGCACTGAATGTTAAATAGGTAAAGAGCCCCGTGGCAGTGGCCCCCTGTTACCACTTAGTCCTATTTGGCTGGCCTCACTCACACTCATAATTAAGGCCCCCTACTGTGAATATAAATGGCCCCTCAATCAATAGTGATAGAGAGAAATAAAGAGAGTGAGACATGAAGACTACAGGCATATCTCAGGGGCAAACATGATAGCATTATGAAAGGAGCAGCTTGAAAGCGGCTTTTACTCTGACAAGGGAGCTAAGGTTGTGATTGTCCCTCGGGAGACCACAAGCTCTTGTTATTAGAAAACAATTTCTCCCTCTAGGCCTCTTCTTCTTCAGCCTGAGGGCACAGATTCTGCCTCTTTTTTCCTGTCTCCTGCATCGTGTAATTCAGGAACAGAGTTTTGTGGATAATACCACATAGTTAAAACATTGTTTCCGATAAAACAAAAGCAAGAAATAGATTTGTATTTCTAAGATTTAAATATAATCTAATCAATGTTTATCTCTAAGAATATAATCAATTTGTTTTAAAAATTTCAGGTTGAGCGATATCCTCTTTGCAAAGTTGCATTGCCACTTTTATTACTGGCTTGTTTCCAGCTTGTTTGGATCATTTTCTTCATCCTGTACAAAGTAAACATATTTTCAAGTAGTCACCTCAGTCCCTGCTGAAGTTCAAAGTTGTTTTTTTCTTGGAATGAACCTTCTTTGTCAAATCCATTGATCCTTGTGAATCTAGTTCAGTATTGTTGTTTGTGTAATAAATTGACCTGTAATGTGGATTAACTTAAGACGAGAGAAGAATGGCGGTAAAAAAAAAAAAAAGGAAAAAAGAAATACCCATTAACATTTTGCCTTGTGAGTTTGTGTGGTTAATTTAAAACATTTAAGGCTGGAAATGAGCTTCTCCATCAAATGTCCCACTTCCATTTACATTTCTTGCATACAAGTCAATTTGTGGCTGCCCCACACCATAAATCATTGCCACCGGAATGCTGTGTTGTACCTCTAGACATTACCCTGGCGCGTGGTACTTAAAAAAAGCAATTTAGAACTCCATTTACTCAAAAACACTGTGCTTTCAGCAGACACTCACACCAGCAAAATGAAGATTAAACAGCAATGCCTAAAAGAGTTTTATAGCAGATGAAGATCTTGCAATTGTTTCTCTTTTTTTTTTTTTTTTGGTGTGATGCATTTTAAAGGGTTGAATTATTGAATGTTTTCTTAATATTAACTGGACGTCCCCCTCCTCATCTAAAAAATAAAAACCAGTGAACAATGAGGGATTAAAAAAATGTTTGCAGTCCCACTCTTCACAGTGAAAAACTGGCAGCAAAAAAAAAAAAGGAAAAACAAATCCACAGGTCTGTTTACTCTGGTTTCATTTACCATCAATAATGGGCTGATAAAAGAGATGGTATCTGACCAACCAGAAAGCACTGGTCAGTAAAATAGGTACAATATTGTGTCACGTATCAGGAAATAATTGATGACCCCCTTCACAGGGATCTCAAACGGTGCATTGGGAAATCATTTTCAATCTATGGCTTAGCAGATGAAACAAATGCTCCTGGCTTGCTTTGTCAATTCTCACTCCTTAGGGTCAAACAAACAGCTTTTCGAGGGCCGACTCAAAGGCCGGTATACAGGCAGCCATGCTGAAAATGTCCCCTGTCCTCCACAAAATAATATGACAGATCATTGTGTATGTACCAACAGTTTATTTGTTATTGAAGAAGTTATGATTAGAAAAGCCTTTATATGAATTGACCGGGTGACCCTTGCATACCACAGTCTGTGTCCATTCACTGGCCCCTAACAGACATAAATGTTTATCAACACAAAAAAAGAGAAGAGAAAAAAGCAAGTAGCATAAGGGTCTCAAAAAGCAATTCTAACTATTAAAATCGATGCAGCATACATATGCATTTATTGATCAAGTTTTTGTTAGTCATCAATCCATCAAACATAATTCCAAAAAGGGAGGTGAGTAGGTGTTTTTTTATTTGTTTTTTTAGTGTTGCTTTGACATCTTATAAAGTATTTCAGAGTCTGCTTCATAATTATGTTATAGATAGATATATTTTATGCAGAGCAAAAAAAGCATGGGATATTATTCTTACCGCTTAGCAGTAGTTACAAGAATAAAGGCTGTTTAATTTCAATCTGAAACAATTTGAAAACGAGATATTGTAGAATTTCTTGAGTCTTGTTACATGTATTAAATAAAAAAAATGTATGTTGTCAAAATTAAAACTAGTGGGAGCAGTTTTTATATAATAAAAACTAAATACATTGTATGTAGGTTTAGGTTTAAGAATCTGGAAACAAGGGTTGAATAGAAAAGCTGCTAAAATGTGGCTGCTAGTCTGCTGAGGCCAGTCAGGGTTTTAATGATCTTTTCAGCACAACGGTGCTTGTTGTCAACTCAGCAACTTCTTAACTGATTAGTTTAGCCTCAGTGCTATGCCAGACAATGGAAACTACAAAGGAATTGCATTGCTGTGCTAATACAACTAATGAAACAATAAATGAGAATCTTTTACAATTATTTCTATATTAAATTGTTTGCACTCTAATTGCAAACAACAAAAATAAAAATATGATATTTTTAATGTATTGAAATTGGTGGAGGTTTTAAAATACTGGTGCAGATTGTGTTTAAACCGAAAATTATTACTGCTGTAACTGACTGACAAACTTAATATCTAAAAAACAAAGTTTTTTTAAAATTTGTGATACATGAACTGGGTAATTAAATAAATGCTTTAATACACAAGCATGAAATATATTCACATAGACAAACGACTAAAAATAAAAATCTGACTGATCATATTTGATGCAAAGAACTCCCTCATTGTTCGTGCAGGGCTTTGCTTGATGTCAACAGAGGGAAGGAAATCAACTGGCTTAACACATGGGAGGCTCACATTGCGCACGCTTGCTGTGTCCACAGGCCTCCTGCTCACCTCTGTGAAACCAACAGTTTATCCTCGACCAGCGGGGCCAGGAGCACGCTCCGGAGGGGGGCGCATTGTAAAGTATTACCAAGACAATGGGGCCATATGGGGAGCAGAAGGAGCTCCTGCTTGCCTTTTCAGCACGCAGCAAAGAGTGCAGCATATTATGTGTGGCAGCGGTCACTTTGAGGTTACTGTTTTTAGCATAACAACTAATGAGTGAGGGGGAAAGTCATTTTATTCCAATTTACCGCTATTATTGGGACAACGAAAGGGGGTTAGATTTATGACTTTTGCACAATACGTGTCTCGGTCAACATGCTCTCTATGGCCTAGGGGGATGATAATGATACTGCCTCATGTTCATCAAATCAGGATCATGGAAAACTGGCTGCTCAAAGGATTTCTGTGTGTTACTCTGTAGATCCCATGTGATCTTATTATTTGCTTTTATTGCTTTTTATAAAGCACATTTGGCTATAGATGTTGAACAAAGACATCAGATAACAGTGTGAAATAAAACCCAGCGTTTGACAATTTATGATGTTGACAAATCCAACAGGCACAAATGGCCGAGTGAGTAGCTGTGACGTCACACGCAGGAAGCTGCGAAATGATGCATATATAAATGTGTGAACATCTTGCATGTTGATTGGAGCATCACAGATCTCGTGCCGGCAGAGTGCGGATCCAATCCTTGCCTAGTGTATGGCATCTTCACACGCAGCCAGCAAAGCAGAGAAGATCATATGGTGAAGTGTTGCTTGATCTACGACAAGTGCGTCAATGCCAAGGGACTTTGTTTTCCCCCTTTTTCTTTGAAAATGCCTTGTACATCTCAACTGTTTTGTTTCTAGACTGTGCAAAAACAGTAATACATTCATAAAAATATCATTTAGCCATTAAAGATGTTTTGTTTTTGTTTTTAAATTTGGACCTACATAAATTTGTACCCCAAATTAATACTGGTACCCTCCAGTATGGTGTCAATAATTATTGGCCTATCTCCATGTAATGAATTAACTATACTCATGATCTGGCTCATAATGACTTTAGGACACCAAAGGGTCCTCTAAAGAAGATGAGAGCCTATTGATCCACAAGATAAATGCTCTTTAGGATGTTAATAGGCTAATTTGCCTTAATGATTTCTCCTAGTACTTCCACAGTCAAGGACAGGATAATATACACTTAAAAAGGCATTTCCAGCAGAAGCGCGGCAACTGGACGCTTCCTGCATAAAAATGTGGGGCACTAGAGTTGCATGTTGAAAATTGATGATCAACCTCGCCATTAGTTTGTCTTTATTTGCTTCCTTTCGAGGTAATTATCATAGATTAATGTCATTCTGGGATGCTCCGCAAAATAACATTACCAGTGTCTGTTTCCAGAATAACCTGATCTGGTCCAATAATCAGAATAATAATCTTTGCAGCTTTTTTCCTTGATGCAGAACCACTGTATTCACTGAGCACATGGTCGGTGGGATGGATGGTTGATGCTTTATTTGAATAATTAGTTGTCAGCTATAACACATCACCATAAAACAGTGATGCAGTGTCATCCAAAAGTAAAACTACTTTACCCCTTCTGTTTTCGATTATGTTTTATGATTTCAATGGTTACAAGTACAAATTTCAATAAGTTATATGGAGATTTTTTTCACTGAAATACAATTCAAAGCAACCAATTCTCTTCAGAAATCTTATAGATAATTTTCTTTCCAATGTCTAAAAATGAAAGAGTGTGACCAAACTGCAAACCTCCAGAGGTGACTGTCCTCCAAAATCGATGGGGGCAAGAAAAGCCTTCATTACAGAACCTGCAGTGATCCACATCTTAAGCATGGGAATCTGTTGGAAGGAAAACTACAGTATAAGTTGAATCTCAAAAGATATCTGACCACCATGGCAAAGATTTTTTGATTTATGAAAGAAATCCAAAATAATGCTCCTATTCAAGGAGGCAATCATTTGAATCTAGTGTGCTGGATAGTCTAAAACAAGCAGAACAGTAGGTCCTGATAACTAAGTATGGGTACCACTATAGTACACAATAAGTCACTGAAAGAAGGTGCTTTAGTCAGAGGACTCTGAATATACACAGTTGGAGCTAAATACCCTATGTCTCAAAACAGTTTATTTCACACCATGCCCACAGACATATTTCTGTCAGCTTGTTGGAAATTATTAAGAGTTGGTAGGAAATTGAAATGAGATAAATATATTAAATACAAATAATCTTGGACAAGGATTGTATGTTTCAAATGTATGAAAGCAAATTGAAGTGGTTGACTGCATTCCTGCAGGACAATGACACTACACCTACTCCCATAACTATTACAGAACAGTTTAGAAGGAAGTGTATTTAGTATTTGGTCATATATCATAACCTAATTGTTTTTCTTTTGCAATTTGCAATTTGCAATTTTAGCAATTCAACAGGAGCTGAATAAAAATGCAGATAACCTTTTTCAGATTTTAAACTTTTTGTATGTCACACTACTTTTTGTTGTGTAAACAATAAATTCAAAACAGACTAATTGGATTTTGTGAATTGGATTTTGTTTGGAGCATAATAAGAAGTAAAACAAATAAAAATAAAAAAAGAAGAAAAAGTAGGGTATACATACTTTTGTAAACCAGTGCACATGTCCTTTTTGTCAATCATTTTTAATTCAGCATTTTATCATTAATGCTATTTTATATACAACACTTGATTTCTGCAAAGCTGTTAGTAAGATTTTACAATTTTAGTCCACTAAAAGGGCACGTTTAAACTGAGACAAAGGCAGTGTGGTATGACACACCCGAGACAGGATGAGCTATTGCTTTACCAATTTTAGGCACAAATGACATTGACTTCTGGGAGATGGAACTCTTTAACATGCTCTGCACCAACTGAGTCACATCTGCTGTTGACAAACAGCTAAGGAGTAACCTGAGTCTATGTTCTCTTTACTGGCAATTTTTACATTTTATCATTGAAGTCAATGAGCCAATCTGCAATTTACGCCACAGAGAGCGGGATGAGTGTATTCAGAACCCGGTCACACACCCAATCTCCTACTAAAGAGCAGCGATAATGTAATAATGCCTCACTGATGTGCCAGGCAGTAATGGTGCTGAACATCTCCCATTCATCCAACACTACCTGATCATTGCTTTAACGGAATAATACATTACTGCTGGAAATAGCTGTAAACGTCCAACTTTATCTTGGGAATGTGCTCTCCTTTTTACCTCGGGAAACGTTCGTGTCCCTCGGTAATAAAAGGCAGAGCTATCAGGATGAAATGAAAAAGAGATTGAAACCCTTCTGTCTCTGTCAGAAAGCATACAGATACACACACTCTATGGCCTTCTTCATATTTTGTAGCCTACAGGCTGTTTGTATTATTACTATATTAATGTATTATGATCCTATGCTTTCTACTGGAATAAACACAGACATTTAAATCATCTGTTCTTTTAACCAAAGACAGTAACAAAAGGTTTGATTAAACATTATTTCTCCCTGTTTCTTAACCCTGTCAAATTCTCCTTTCTTGACAAATTGCAGTCAATAATAGCCATTCTAGATGTGCTTAAATGGCCCTGGGCCCACCAATGTTATGGCTGCTCATACTATTTAAATTGCTACCTATTTTGTAATTACAGAAACAAGGTTTAGGAGAAGGTAGGTTAAGGCAGGAATGCATACAGCATTAGGCTATATTACTTAGGGATATAGCAGCATAAATGACCAAGTGGAGAAAAGAGCTTTATTATAATTGAGAAAAGATAAAGAAAGAAGGAGGTGACATCTGCCATTAACCTCATATCAGGCCATTTTGTAAATCAATGTCACTCACATTTAATAACAAGTGTAATCACAGGAATTATGCTAATTTAGTTTGATGCCTCCTGAATTATGCTAATTTCAGCCAAATATAATGAATGACACTTGACCGGTGTGGTATACAGCTTGGGCGTTCCTTGTTATCATAAAGTGACTGCTAACATAGTTTAAATGAAAACATCAAACTATGAGCGGGCCTTTGCTCTTGCTTCATTTAGTTTGCAAAGTAGTTTGTTGCAGAGCTTGTGTACAGTTTTGAGTGAAAGTTTTCCAAACACAGCTTTTGGGAGTTCTTTAGCTTTTACATAATTTTTTTAAACACACCGGAGTTCATTGTTAATTTCTGATGGATATTTTTACCGTTGGTAGGAAATACACAAGGTAAAAAAAAAAGTTGTTTAGGAATATAAAATTAAATGAGGAAGCAAGGAAGAAATAAGGTAGAACATGGAAAGAAAAAATAAACTACACAAGGAGCAAAGCAAAAAATGAAGCAAGGATGGTTAGAAAGGGAAGTAAGAAGGACAAAAGGAAGAAACAAGGTGGAACACAAAAAGGAAGGAAACTAAGCAGAACTCAGGAATTCATGAAAAGAATCAATCAAAAAAAGAACTAAGGAAATCTATTATTATTATTATTAACATCATTATTATTATTATTAACACAAATAAAAAAAATACAGAAGGAGACAAAGGAGAAAGAAAGAAAGAAAGAAAGAAAGAAAGAAAGAAAGAAAGAAAGAAAGAAAGAAAGAAAGAAAGAAAGAGAGAGAGGTACTGTGTGTTAAGATTAAATGCTAGAATTAAAAAAAATGTTTTAAATAATCTTTTTTGCTCTCTTTAAAAACTCATCTAGACCTGGAAAAAGGGCTAAAATCCAATTCCAGACTTTTCAAGACAGGCAAGAACCCTGGCTGTCAGAGATGTTATTTCAAAGCCGCTCTGGATGTTATTACAAGTGTTTGTGTAAATGTGTCCAACAATTCAGAAAATGTTTCTGTAATGGACCTGGCTATGCTGAAATAAATGAATGAAAGAAAAAAAAAAAACTAAACAAATAACAAATGTCTGACACAAAAGCAATTTTCTTTGTGCTGTATTAGTGACCAACATGTCTGCATGACCCACATCCTCTGACAACCTCACAGACAAACCGCTATAAGTGGTTCATAATAACAAGGGGTGGAGGGAGGGGGGGGGTCTCTGCACTTTAGACGCACTCAGCTGGTTCACTGCAACCGAATGTTACAGAGTAAAACAGCATGTCATGCTGCCATTTGACACGGTGAAATAAGATTAGATGAGATCCATTTCAAAGTGCGGGAAGTGCAGAGGCGGGCCACACTCAGTACCGGAAAAACACAGAGCAGTAGGAGGAGACAAGAGAAATTCACTTTCTGTTTCATGTTGGATGTTTATTCCCCTGTCATTTAAATCGGACATCGATTGAAAATGTTTGTTTAGCTGGTAGAATTTAAACCAAAGTTGTTTATATCCATTTAACTTTATTTGCTTTACAACCATAAGTTTTAACGTGTTTACTTAGGATTTAATGATGTAAAGTATTGCATATTGTAGCACTCAGCACACTTTAGTCCTGTAATCTTAAATAAAATCCAGTGAAATCAGCTGTTTTCTGAAGTCAGCAAATTTTTAAACAGATTCCACTTTGTAAATTTATTCTAATTTGTTTTAACCTAAGGTGTAACTACAGTTGTTGTTGTTAAGGTCTCAAAGATTTGCTACAGAACATTAGTGAAAACACGGCATCAAAAGCAGGCAGAAAGTTAAAAATTAGTTATTTATAAAATAATGCTTTTGGGCTCCAAGAAATCTGAAAATAGAGACATTAGTATGCAATTGCAAACATACTCACTTGTAGCCACTGAAGTTGAAAGGCCATGCACGGATCAATTTGTTAGGGAAGTTAACTTTGGAAGAGTTGTAGACATCCACACTTCAGATATGGGAATCGTTTTTTAAAAAACATGGTCTTTGAACGGAAAACTTGTTTAAAACAAAAACGGTAAAAATACATTTTTGTTTGGAATTTACTACAAACCACGAAAAAGACGCAGCAAAGTTAAAAATAAATTCTGGTCCACATAAAAACATGAACAAAAATTTACCCTAAAAGCACTATACCCACGGTGAAAAATGGCAGCAACAACATTAGTTGTGGGGATCTGTTTCATAAGCAGGGACAGGGAAGGCGAGTCAAAGTTGAGACAGAGATATAAGAGACACGTCCAAAAGACTGGTGGAGTTGAATAAATATTAAGGTATACTTTTTTTTTTCTTTCAAAATATTTACAACCATCTATCAATCTCCATTTCTTCACCGCTATGGAGCTTTTCTTTTTAGTTTGGAGAAGACTAAAATCACAATAAAAGATGTTACAGTTTGTGGTTTAAACAGTTTAGCAAGACAATGCATTTTAAAAAGGGAGACCAGTTTGTTTAGGAATGGTTGTGCATTTAGACAGAGATACAGGGATAAATGGAGCAAATGTAATATGACTGCATAGACAGACAAAACTAAAAGCTAATCTAATCTATCTAACCTTAAATATAAACCAACCATTTCATAATAGCTTTATTCCAGTCACTTCTAGGTTGTTTCTGTTGGCAAGAATATATTGAATAGAGTAGTTACTTATTCTGATCCTCTGCTACCATACCTTGGTATAAAAAGAGCTCTGATTTGTACCAGGGGGTAGAGGTGGCCCATCAAGAGATGTTGAGGTTAGCTGGTTGTCACACACATCTAGACACTGGTCTATGAAAGAATCAATGCTAATTGTGCTGCCATCTGTGAGGTGCCTGAACCAGGTTGAAACCTTTTTACGTTCAAGTGACATGAAGAAAATTCAATAAGGCAACCAAACAAGATGCTAACAGTGAGGGTGGGGATGAGATGATTGGTTGAAAAATTGGCAGCAATGATTGTTGGTGGATAACTGAGTGAAAATAGAAACTTGACACCTGATTTTCCATCTCTCCTACCATAGGAGGCATAAGACTTTTTCTGTCTTCTTACCATATCTCGACTGCAGCTGCCTAATAGATCCGTCCATGCTCACTCTATAGTATGTTTGCAATTTATATCCCTCGGCTTCCTTTTGCGTATAATTTATCATTCAAAGACAAACTGTCACAGGACTTGATTAAAGGCTCATCTAGCTAGCCGCATTAGGCAGACAGCTTGCAAGAGGAAACCAATAACCAGGTTTTGCTGTTTGCTCACTGAGACCCGGGGCTTGTCAATTCTTCGCCCATTGAAAGAGATCCGCAGTTAAGGTGACATGAAAAACAAATGAGGCCAATTTCTCCTCCAATGTCCCATCTGATATGTCAATAAATGCCCTGCAGTTGCAGGATGCTCCAAGATAGATTTTGTTCTTGCAGCAAGATCAGTGGAATACTTTTAACTTTTCTCTAATAAGTGATTGGCTCTGGTAAAACCAATGGGCTAGGGTTAACTAGCAACTGAAGATTTAATTTATATATCCTTTCCCCTTATTGAATAAAGCAAAGAAATACAGCTGACCTGTTTTTTTACGTAGTAAAAAGCTGGGGGTGGACCAACAGATGAGACAGGTGAGCATTTGATATAATTTCTCAACATAAGCCTGCTTTATTTATTTATTTTACCATTTTTTAAAGACATTTTCAATCAATGGCTTTAAGTTTAAATTGTACCGAGGTCTTTTCTTACTTCATTTGTAAAATTTTCCCAAAATATAAATCTGAATCTAATGAAATGGTAACTTAAACCTAAATGTTTTAATTTTTTACAGGAACGCTAACTGAAGAATAAGTCTTGTCATAAGATAAAACCCAACTCGAAATTTCAAATTATTGGCAAGTTAGCAAACTATTAATGATGAATTCATCGAGACAATAAGTTTAAGAACAGCATTTTTAAAAGGAATACAACGAAATAAAACCTTTAGATAAAAGAAAACATGGTAAAATTTATAATAGTCTAACAATAAAATGATGATACTCATTTCAAAACTACCCATAAGCACTGAACATTTTCACTTCAATGAACTGGAAATATTTATTTGTCTCTCTGTTTACAGGGTTAAAGTGTGAAAACAACGATCCAATGAATAAATGCAATCTTACAGAGTCTGTTAAAATGCAGTCAGATTGGATTGAGTGTCTGTGAATATCAAATTTAAGGATTTTTATAGACATACTCAATTTATGTGCAGGTTTGGACACTGATTAAGCCTTTACAGCAAATGTATGTCATTTCACCTAAACCATTTTATTATGGCTTTGACTTTTAAGAATCATTGCTGGTTGTTGCTGGTACAGTAGGTGGACCTCTGCTCCACTCAAAGGTAGAGAAAAACCTTTTCCAGAATCATCTTGTATTTAGCTCCTTCCGTGTTCACAACATCTAGTTTCACTGTCTCTGCAAAAGAGCATCCACTTCATAGCATTATGCTGCCAAAATCATTCCTAAGTGTGAGTATAATGTGATGATGAAGGGCATAGAATTCTTCACCGATGTTTGTCCCCCATATCTCTCCTGGACAAACGTTTGTAGCTAACTGTTAAATACAATTGCCACCGCATCATAAAGGTTTTATTTGTGTAGTACTTGTTTTTACACAATCTCTCCTCAAAAATTTAGCATCAGAGATTAAAAATGTAAAAAAAAATGTAAAAATATATTCATATTTACGAAGACTTTATTGTTCAAAAACACATAGTTTATATAAGATAATAATTTCCTTTATGTCTGTTGTTGATGCAAGGTAAAATAAAAAAGAATAAGGAAATAATCTGATTAGAAGGACAAAACTAAATTCATCGTAACTAAAGAACTGACATCCAAAACTAAAAATAGATCCTGATCAGAAACGACACTACAGATTTGCATGTCATTGTAGTTTCCTATATGCAGAATCATAGCCTCATCTCCAGAGCTGCAGCGTCAATAGGCATTCATTACGCATGCAGCTCATAAAGTCAAATGTTTTTCAATAAATATCATGGGAACAAGGCCCAAGATACTCCACGTTCGGAGACTTACAATAACAGCATATGCTGAGGTGGACTGAGTCCTCAGGCTCCAATCTGTCTCTCTCTACATCTGACTTAAAAGATAAATCATGTGGGCTATTTTTCCATTATGTTTATCAAAACACTTGCCATATGTATTAGTATTAGTAGTTTGGTAGCGGCAGACATCCTGTTTTCAATGTGAAATTGTTGTGTTGATTCTTAATTGATAAACACAGTTTTAGGATATTCAACAAATCAATCAATTCAACAGCTGGCCCTTTTTATACCTCTTGTTAACACATTATATATGTTTTATAGTGTGTCAATTGATTTTATTTTATGTAGCCAGTTTATGAGGATGTTGCAATGTGCAGTGAGGAACATAACTGACAAATAAGATAATGCGCTTTCATTTATTTATCTTTTGTTTTGTTGCAATAACAACACAAAATTCATTCCAATCAATTTTCCGGGGCCATTTATGCCTTGTCGTTACAAGTGACAGATGTGGTTTACGTGACTTTTAAGCAAAACAAACAGAACAAGTTCTTCGGTTCTGGCACGTAAAAGGAGCTTCAGAATGTGCTTTGACCCATCTGAGCCGCGCTAATTGGCAGTGAAATGCACGTGAAGGCTTAGGCACCGTCTTAAATTCCATGGTTGCACTTACAGCCTCACTGGATGTCCTTGACTGGTGCCAGACGCAGATCTAAAGAGGGCTGTTGGCCCCAACAATGTCATTGTTATGGCCTTTGTCATCTCAATTAGCAGGCTGGTGCTAAAACACAGAGCTCCAAATGGTAGCATCAGTGTTAACCCAGGACACAACACACTGCCCATAAAATCAAGCACTTATGCCGAGTGCTGACCACACTGTTTGTCTCTCATTACCTTCAGGCAGCAAAACGGGGCCCAGAGGTAACTCTAATGACCCTCTGTTTCACAAAGATGCTGCAGTCAGTTGGCTGCTGGGGGATGGAAGTATGAAATGAAGCGTCTGCTTTATTTTCCTGCACACAGGTTGGGCCCGTCAACTTAATGTAAGCATCTAAATACAATGTTTTCCACAAATGTAAATGCTAAAGAAAAAAATAAAATTCATTTCTTAAGTAATTTGCACAAATCCTAGGTTAATTTCCATAGCATTTATTCAAAGGGAATAAAAAAAAAGTGGTTAGGTAAAACTAAAAATAACAAATGTAAATGAAAAATTTTATAATATCAATCTTGCAATTTTTTATTGATCATACTCAAAGACCTTTTAACTATTTCATGTTTTCTTGTGTATAAAAAGTAGGCAGAGTCCAATTTCTCCTTTGAACTTTTCAGAAACATAAAGATACAGTAAGATAACCAAGCCATTCAAGCAAGGCAGATGAATATTGAACTTCACAGATAAGAAAACAAGCTTTAAGCTGCCTGTGTTGTGATTCTTATGTTTGGTGCTATTGCTGTATTTTGTTATTTATTTATTTACGCACAAAATGGTTCTACCACTCTATTTGTTTCATACAATCATTTAGCCCACAGGTAATGTCATACCTAACTAAACGTTACTATTAATTAAATTGAATTTAGGTTTTGAATAATTTCATTTGTAATATCTATTGGTCATTATGTCAAGTCCTTTAAAATTGGTGTTGCATTTTGTTTCAGTTAACTAAAATATTGATATCACTTGGCAAACAGGCCAGTGTCTTTTGTCTACTTTTCAAAATTGGAAAGACGAGTTTAAAAGTCATTCATGTAAAGCAGATGAACAAATTTACCAGTTATTAGAGCAGTAATTCAAAGTAATTTAAAAACCAGGTTGGACAATGAACCATGTTTATTTTAATGCCGCCCACAGTAAAATATTTCTTTATAAGCATCTTTGACACATGTTTGCTTTGCCTACTGTGCCTGCATGTGCTTTTTCATTAGGCTCATTTTAAGGTCATATGTTTTCTAATCACCTATTCTTTTTCTACCCATCTTAGGACCAAGACTACTCCAACTCTTTCGTTTGTAATTGTTCATATTTACTATATTCACCGTCTACCCGCAGACACTTGTGGTTTATTGTTGCCGGCACTTTCAGCCCAAACAGAGCACATAATGCTGTGAATGTTTAACAGTCATTTCCATAAGTAAGTGCAATTTCTGTACAGTTTGTTCCTGTGTAATGAAGTGAAATCTTGTTTGTATTCCCCCTTTATTTCACAAGGAAAACCCACTCAAGCAGCTACGAGGGAATTAAAGCAGCTAAAAATTAAAAACCTGGGCTATCTTTAACTGAATGTCACATTATTAGGAACTAAAATCAATTATTCACATACTAAATAGTTTTTTTTTTTGGTTGTTATTTTATATTCCACTTTTTTTTTTCTTCTACTCATTGTTAACATCGTCTATAAGTGACCTTAACAAGAAAAAATGCAAATGAAGTGCAAAAGAAAATGGCTAACATTTATTTATCCTCGCTGTTCTCTTGTCTTGTTGGTGTCATTAGAACAGTTCGCTGCGTCCCATTCTCTCCCATTATCTCTGCTATCAACGCAGCACAGCAAGATTCCAGCAGGGCTATAAATACTTCCCTTGGACCACATACGGCTAGCACATCATCTCCCAGACACAGCTTAATGATGGAAAAAAAATCTAATGTGTTTTTGCTCTCTTTCTTCAACACATTCTCACAACACCATGAAAACAAAAAGTCGGCCGGCTTGCAGAAGTTCCACATACATTTAGCTATTAAAAAAAAGGAAAGAAAGAAAAGGAAAAACACATCTGCTCTTAAGTGTCGGCAACATCTAAGAAGGTGTGAGAGGAATGATAGATGTCTGTCTTGATCATCCAGCAGACGGGGTTTTTGTCGATTGCATCAGGGTCACTGACTGGCTCGGTGAAGCCATTAGAGCGAGAATGCAAAAAGGACACTTTATCTGAATTCATTATAAATGGATCTATATCTTATGTTTAGGGCCAAGGACACGATTTGTATCACAATGCAAATATCTATCATTAAATGTTGACAGTTCATTTTTCCCTGGCAAAGAAAGAAAAATGTTTTCCGTGCAGCACTTTTTCTGTGCTGTTCCTTTTCTGATGAAGGGCCACCGAGTAGATGAGGCAGATTTGTTGCTTAAATTGAATTGTTTGTCATAATTTCATTGTTGCCGGGGGGGTTATCCAGCTTAATGACTTGCATGTATTGTAACATTACAGGTAAGGTAGTATGATAAATAGTTTGTGTATAACTATTAACAGAAAATTCAGAAAATCTGTTTTTTACTTGTGTTTTTTTTTTGGGGGGGTGAAGGTGTAAACTTTTTCAAATTAATAGCAATTATATAAAACGTATGTATTTGTCAGCAGATTTTTTAGGTTAATAGGCATTTTGGAAGAGCCTTAAAAAAAGTCGATTTTCTTTAAGTATTTTGTGGTATGGATGAAAATAAATAAAGTATTAAGAAACAGATGTCCAGACTTTATTGGTAGCCCCTCCAGGTGGCGTAATTATTTAATGTTAGACATTTGACTAGAAATAATATAGACATGAGATAATTACAGGAGAGCCCCAAATAACTTTTACCATTCTCCAAACTCTCCTTAAAGCAAACTCACACGTCCTAATTTTCCAGAGTCGTGCCTAATTCACGGGGCTGAGTCGCTGTGCAAAAGCCTGGGCATGTCATTCAAAGAGCAAAAGGAGCATCCTATTGTGCCGCTATCTAAATAGTGGCTATAAAGCGCAGCTAACGGTATCCTCTGAAACGTACTCAGGTGGAAAGAACAAGACAAACAGAGACCGCCACTGCAGTGCTGCATAACACAAAGGACAAGTGAGGGCCTCATTTCCTCCTCCTAATCAGTGTTTACATCTATCCCACTGCTTGTGTTGGTTACTGGGGACTGTGTGTTTCCATCAACAGGAGTAACCTAGTAGGACTTTAGTCCTGGCCAACTCTGTTTAAAACAGACATGCTCCATCCATTGCTTTTTTTCAAAATTTCCAATCCCTTATACCCCCTTATCTCATGGCCCTCTTTGAATCTTTTTAGTATCAGTAGAGAGAAGTGCAACTAATCAAGAAAGTAAATGGTGCATTCTTACTCAGTTAGCCACTAAATCGTCTCTTACATCAGCAGAAAAAAAAATGAGTCTTAGGAGTCAATGTCAACATTAGCATTAGCATTTTTGCATGCATATGTTCTGAGGATATGTAGTGCCTACAGAGTGAAGGCATAGGTTTCATTGCTCCTTTAACCCTGTAATGCAAAATTAAGCTTTTGATGAAATAAACACTAATGAAAAAGCACATGGAGGCACAGTAGGCAAAGCAAACATGTGTCAAGAGTGCATTCAACCCCAAGATTAAAGCTTTAGATTTTATTGTATGTAAACGTTTGAAAGGGTTTGGGGAGATAAGACAGGAAGGGTGTGAGTCATTTGACCTCCTCTAAAACGGACACAGGCTGCACTCAGGACTTAGGATGAATATTTGTTCCTATGTTTATGCTTCACAGAAAGTTTCATATATCCAAAACACCAATAGTTATTTTCAATACTTACATTATTTTGTCTAATAAAATATGGATCTATGTTCAACAGATATTATTAGGTTAGTATTATTTGATAAGCTCAAAGAGCTTTCTGCCACTCACCTCTGCCTCTGATGTATATTTTTGTGCTAAAAACAAACTAATCAAGATAAAGCTGCTTGGAAATATTTATTTGTCTCTCTGTTTACAGGGTTAAAGTGTGAAAACAACGATCCAATGAATGAATGCAGCTGAATGTGAACAGCAGGAACCCAGAGCTAGAGATCAACCGCTTGGTACATCAGATAAGCTATGTTATCGTTCTTATGGGTAAAGCCAAGATCTGAAACCTGAGTAGGTAAAACAGGAAGATACAACAATAACCATGGTAGAAGTTTTTGAGCCACCTAAAAATTAGAGATGCAAAGTCTCTCACTTTACCATACTGTAAACAAATGTTCTTAGTTTCCATTTACTTCCATTTAAACCTTCCTCAAATGCAGATTTAACATGAAACTTGACCTAAATTCTGACTAACCCAAAAACACCTCGGCCCTGACTTCACACACCCCATAGATTGTTTATGGCTGCCCATTGATAGACTGCCCAGGAGAGGGACCTCATCATTCTCTTAGCTGTTTCTATGTTTCGTGCTGCTCAATCCATTTACATTTAAGCACAGCCCAGCTTGACCCAATTAGTTCCATAGCTCCATTAGGCTACATTTGGTTCTATCCATTCATCACCTTGCATGTTAGTTAAAAGCCTTTTTTCTGAGCCTAAAAATCTTTTTTTTTTTTTTTCTTTCTTTAAGAGGATTTGATTTAAATAATCAAGTGTGGCATCAGAACAGCATGTAACTTGGATATACAACATGTTACATTTGACATCGTGTATGTTTTAAGTAAATTAAAACATCCCAAAAAAGAAGGCAAAGGAGTGTAATAACTTAAAGCTCAGGTAGGGACGCTAATGATCCTTGCACTGAGTGACTTGGCTCACCCAATAGTAGTCTGGCTCGTATGGCCACTGGCTGCAAACTTGCTGAGGTCTGAATGTCTGGTGATGGCTCAAAAATGGCAAGCAACCAGTAGACTAATTAATTTGCAGACATGATTTGACAAGAGAATGTTTGTTATTTGTGTGCGAATAAGGTTCTTTTGAAACCATCTTCTTAAGTTGAGAAAACAAAACAAATAAAATGTGAACTCCATGTCATAGATCATGGTGTGCACAGAGATTTAAAGCTGATATTTCCTGCTGTTTTAAATACTCCATTTAAGTGCTTAAGGCTGGGAAGGAAAATATATACATAGATAAAAAGTACTGTGCAAAGGCCTAAATCTTACTAACTTACTTTTTACTTTGCTTTCAAGGGAGCACACTTTCTTGAAAACCTTTTAAGTGTTCACTGTTAAATCTTCAGGCTTTGAGGTTTAAGGTCGTACTTCTTTTTTGTTTCTTTTGCACCATTTTTTGTCTACGGCCTGTACTTTAACAATAGCACTTTACATTTAGTGGCGAAAGTAAATTATATATATATATATTATATATATATATTTTTGGAACATTTCCCTATTTACTACTTATTTATCAAAGCAGTTTCGGAAGCTTAAAATACCCTAACTCGATGCTAGTTGCATTGGCGTAGCTATGAATTTCTTTTCACCTATCAGCTTATGAAAAATGGTTGGACCAAGTAAACATAATTGAAAACAGGTTTATTTGATTTACAAACTGACCAAAAAAATGTAAAAATGCCTCAAAATTAAAACAATTCCAGAATAAAATAAAATTCTTCAAAAGACAAAATAACATGAAGATCTATTTTTTTACGACAACAAACCCATCCTTTCTCTGTGGACATGAATTCAACTTTTTGGGTACCAGTAAAGAGACTTTGCATTTAAGACTTTGCAGTCACAGCTTTTAGATTAATCCACCTAGATTTATTTTAATGTCAGGCGCATAGCAAAATTAGAACAACATCACATGAGAATGGCTGTCTTACCCAGAAAACGTTGCGATATCAAGATGTCAAAAATTGAAAAATATAAAATACTTAACACATTGAGAAGGAAGAAACATTGCTTAAGATCATTTTCAGATATTACAAGAAGGTCTGGCTCCTTGAAATCAACACACACAGAAATGAGGGATGATGCTTTGACACAGTGCTGTATCCCACTTGTGTTCACTTTATCAGTGCAAGGTTACCACTATTTTACAGCATGTCTGTTATCTGCTGTACAGAAGCACAATGAGTTAGCCTCTCTGGAGAATATATTGTCTGGTACAGTCTCTGAAAGTGGAAGCCATTTCCAGGCCAAGCTACCCCAGAGTCCCCAGCAGGGAGACATGAGCCAATCTCAGGCCCCGCCATGGTACCCACTGCCCTTTCATTCCCACATCCTTCCCTTTTTATTTGGAATCTATTCCCACCCCCAACCCCAACCTCCATAAGGTAACACCGTCTGAAATTTAACATCTCCCCGTCTCTTGCTCTCTCTCTCACCCCAGTTTCCTCCTCTCATGATGGATGAGCTCCACTCTGGGGTGTCCTAGCCTGTCCATCATGCACTGCGATTAGGAATTAAAAATTGCAGACGTTTCACAAAAGCCACCCCCATTCCTTTTCTCCTCCAAACCCACCTTTCATCCAACCATCCCCGCCATTAATGCCACATAGCCATACAGCCTTACTTACTATCCTCTTTACAGATGCACCAAACACCTACATTTATCTAAGTGGGGGGGGGACATAATTTATTTTGTACTTCCCAGATAATTTAAGTTTTTTTCTCCCCCTTTCCTTTCTACGGGAATTCTCCATTTCCCTATAAAATGAAAATTCATCTAGAATTACATCTTATGTCATCATTATGTTTATTAAGCGTGGATGATGTATATGAACAGCGCTGGCTTGCTGCTGAGTGCTTAATGATGCATAAGATTAAGCCGAGGCTCTCAGCTGCGCTGTGACTCCCCTCTGGTACCCATACTGCCGAGGCATGCTGGGAGTACAAGCTCCAAACGGCCATCAGGTGAAAGAAACTAACATCTCTCTTTTTATCTCTTTCTGTGTGTGTTTATGTTTTCTACTTTCTAGTGAACGAAGGACGGATTTACGCAAGCGTGTGTAAAAACCGAAAAGGAGTCGAGCACTATCATTTTGGCCGTACCTATTTTAGGAATATATACCATTTTATCCCTGCTTGTTCTGATCATGCGATTTTGCTTTCTTTCTAATTTTCTCACATTTTCTTGGCCTTTAACTTCCTCCTTCCTATTTTTCCGTGTTTTGCAACAGCAGTCTATGACAAAAACATTATCCTTCTGCTGCTAAACAGTCCAATAAACCTCTCCACAGGGAGGAAGTTAACCTCTTGTCTGTTGTACTGATGCCTTCCTGACCACGTGACAGCTGCCACAGTAAATTCAAATCATTAGTTTCCCCCCATACACCCTCTCCACCCCCTCCAACCATTAGAGAGGGGAAAAAAACTTCTATTAGCAATGGAGACCCCGTAAGAGACCTTCCGCAGAGAGCGCTGCCTTCCCCAATTCCCAGTGGAGGAATCCTGCGCAAAAAACTAATTCTACTTTTAATAATCTGTCATCAGGACCAGAGGCAGTCATAAATTATGTGGGGGAGCATGTGCGAGAGGAAGCCACAAGAGGGAAATCGGGTTTGGAAAGAAAATCAGAGCCTCAAGTTCGACAAAAGTTACCACAGAATAAATAATAGGCTACAAACAGGATTGGTTGTTTAGTCACAGCTGAGCGACTAGTCAAAGCGATTCTAATCAGCCAATGCAGATGAGGAGTTTTTAGGTGGAGCTCCATCGTTTGTTTTCCTGCTCTCCTCCCTCTTTTTTTTTTTATCTGCAAGCCACATTCTCCTGTTCGTCTGTCCTTCAAGCATATTAGTATTGGAGCCTGTTGACACACCATGAGCTGGTTATATCCCAATTCCTTAAGATACAATTTAAAGACTAATATAGTAGAATTTTTGGAGTGGTGGAATTAGTTTGGCCCTATAAAACCCTCTAAAGATCTCTTTTACATACCAGACTCAAGTCTACCAGATGGAGAACAGATACTCTGGTTTGTGCTGAAAGTTAAGAGAAAAATAAATCTCTCTGGCTCGAGGAATATGGAACCCCCAGACCTTAAGTGATCAGTTTAAAAAAGAAAATCACAAGGAGAAGCATGGTGAGGGAGGACATATTTGAAACATGACCGGAATGCCTCAAGAGAAACGAGTATAAAACGCCATCAGCCACAAGGGTCCGCTCTTTGTTCCCTATGTCAATATCTGTGTAAACTATCGACATGCATCATAATTGTTCCCTTCTATCAAGTGTGGACTAAAGAACAATCTCCATTAGGTGACAGCACCCCGGCAGGTTGATAAATGCTCCCTGACGAAAGGGAAGGAATTGCGTAAAATAAAGAGGCATGTTCCAACAAGTCTTGTCAAAATGGTATTGATTTAATCATCTGCAGAAATACACATTCTTGGTTAGTGTAGCGTGGCCATGGAGATGGCAGAAGCTGGGATACGCTTTACAGTTGTTGACGCGGAGACGCTCTCCCTCATTGGCTTCGAAGGTGATGAAACACACTCTGAGCTGCTCTCTCTCTCTCTCTATTCAATCAGATAGTACTCTGGGGAGAAAAAAAAGTTGTAGCAAAATCTATCTTCTATTTTTTTTTAGCAGTGAGAAATGTAACTGAATTTGAGTGGGTGAGTCTGTATGTACCAGACTTCTGTGATTGGCCGTCTCCTTGGCCTCTCAGCAGAATGTAGGGGCGATAGATAACAAAAGCCCTCCATCATCTGGACATGCCAGTGGTGTTCCAGTTGCTGAAGTGTGTTGGCTAGAGGTCTTGGTGTGTTTATTTAACATCAGGGTATTGGAGAGAGTGCCTCTCCTTGGGACAAATGGATCCCCTTTCCCCCTCACTGTAAACAGAGTGGCAAAACAATTGGTGGTCTGATTGCTCTAAAGCACAAGTTCATCAAGCAGGTGGGTGGGTTCATCACTGGAGGCTTACAGGAGCTACTAGATACTTTAAAGCATATGTCTGTAAGAAGAAAAAAAAAGGTCTGGGGAACCATGGGGCCCTGCAAATCATGATGCAATGCTGGGGTGGTACAAGATAGCCCAGACAGAATTTTTCATTTCAGTATGATGTACAGTGTTGTCTTTTATCGAGTTAACTCTGAATTTAGCTGCAATCCCCTCCTAATCAAGTTTGAACAGCTTCTCGGCCCTTGCAGAAGAAAATCATATCCACAGTATTATGCTGTGGCCACCACATGAATTTTTGCCTATTATCAATTCACCAAGTGTTTTAAATGTTTTAATTTTTTCCATTTATTCTTTAAGACAACATTTCGGTAACTATCTGATTTTAAAGTGCTCACATGTAATGTGTTCTCAAGATTTTTAGATATGCCGGTTAATAAGCAGCAAGTACGGTTCTTTATTCTTGAGTCTTTTCTTAATAGATGTCCTTAGAGTTATAAACTCTTATAATCATTTAAAGTTGATCTTTAGTCACTTTGCTCTTAAAAGATAAGAAAGGGGGCACAGTACATACATCCTGGGTTCTTTCTCTACTAAAATATGCATTGCTACACCTAGAGTACACTACAAATGCCAACCCAATCAATCGTTTTTACCCAAGTAACTTAAATTTAAAAAAAGCTCCAAGTAAATTGCAGTGATTGTAATAGAAAATGGTTGATATTTTGTTACAATTGCATTCATTCAGGAGGTTAAAGGTGGTGTTATTATCTGTGCACAGCTCGTCCTGGCAGTGATGAGGTGAACACAAATAATGTGCATAAGCCTACAAAGCAAATACTTTACCTGCAACCGCTGTGACTGCTGAAGAGGCTGGAGACAATCCCACAGTGACCTGACCTTGACATGTCTGAGTGAAACTGGTGGAGGCTAATACCTCATCATATTGAGTTTGACTTTGGGGTTGCTGTGGTGGGAACGATAAAACAAAGGATAACACTGTGGACAAACAGGCCTAAAATACCAAAGTAATTAACACAGAAAACCAAAGTCCTAACCTATGTGATGCGTAGAAAATGTGTTAGTCTTGTTGAGATGTATTAAATGTCCAAAAACAAATTCAATCATTGTTACATCATCATGATTCCATTTCGAAGAGTCCAGCATTTAAATAAACCAATCAAAGTAAACAAAATAAAGCAAAAAATAAATAAAACATACCCCTACCCAAATCTCAAGTGTCATTTTTAGCTACATTTTTCCCAGAATTTATACCTTTTTGTTGATTTTTCATTGTCAATATTTCAGGGCAATAAATTAAAAACTCCAAAAAGTACTGCAACTGCAATAAATTTAAAAAAAAAACTTTGATGGGTAAAATTTTATTGTTGCACCATGCAATCTTACCTTACCATGATCTAAAATGTCTACAGTACAAAAAAAAAAAGACTCCACATCCCAAAAATCAGGACATAACTCATCATATCAAGGCAAGAGCCAAGCTCCCGACATTATTCAGTCCAGGAAGACAACTGGAGAGGTGTGGGAGACACCTCATGTGAGCATGGGACCTTTATATATTACCTCCTGCTCCAAAGTAAGGACACAGAGAATGAAGATGACTGCCCTGTCAAAGCAAAAAAAACTGATGAACCAGCCAAACCTGACTGAACAGTTCACTTACTGCAGCCATTGCCTCACCTAAAAGACATCTTTTTAAATATAATTTTGATTTTGGGTTTGGTTGAGATGTTTAGCCAGTTCTTAAGTTAATAAACTATTGCTTCTTGGCTATTGTAACTAATGGTAAAATAAGATTCTATGAAGTACTGTATGTTACTGAATCCTAATAAAGTATTGCTTATTTCATCCCTTTATATTTTGTGCAGTTTGTTTCTTTGCATGAAATGTTTGGTGATTGATATCATCTTTTGAAAGTGCATCTGCCCTTTTACACCCGATTCAAACTTTTAGGTCGCTAGCTGGACTCTGAATTGTTTGATGACTTGCTGAGTAGGTCCTCTAGAGCCATTTGATTCATGTGTTTTGGACCATAACTGAACATGAACACATTCGGTTTTTGATAGGTATAATTCAGGGGCTAACAATAAACTTAAGTATTGAATCCATGTTTCACATGGATTTGAAAATGGAAAAATGAAGTTTGTGAGAGATAAACTCCTGTCATATCAATGAAGCATGTAAGTTGCTTACTAGGAGCGCCTATTTTTTAGTATACGTGTACTGGGATGACTGTTTGGCTTGCTACACCTAAAATGAAACTACAATAATTTCAGATTCTTTTTTTTTTCTTTCACACTGAAAAATCCCCAAATCAGCTTGAAAGAGGTAGCTAAAACTGAAATATGCTTACCCTTTGGAGGTGGACTAAACATTTAAACAGATTATTCAAAAAATAAGGCCAGTTCCCCTTCCTCTAGTACGCCAAGCATTTGACATCAGGAATAAATCTGTATCTGCAGTGTCGGCATAACATAGCATGTGATTAATTCCTACTGATATAGGGACATTGCTGTGCTATTTGAGTAGGGCATAAGTAAATTAAACATGAGTAACACACCTAAGTCATACCCCTAATGTCACCAAAAATGTTGTGCCCACAGTAATCTGTTTCACAAAAAAATGACACATGATGCCGTTTTAGATACATCCGAAGGTGATTAAGCAATATTTTCTTAACGCTGCTTCTCCACGTGCATTATTAAAATAAAAGACCAGTAAAATACAAAACCTTCATAAAAGAAGTATGAAGTAAAAACAACAGTTAAATCAATATATTATACATATTTCTAAACTTAATCCAGGTGTTTTGCTCAGATTCCCAAAGTCCTTGCATTTCGTCTTGCATTTTTATCTAAGAAAGGTAGACTACATCATTTATGATTTAAAGCAGCCTCAAAATGAGATGATACTCATACTAAACGGGTGAAAGACAAATGCATCACTTAAAGATCTCCATTCATCTCACTGTTAAGGCAATTTTAATATCTATGTCAATAATGAAGATGTGTGCGGTATCAAGTAATCAAGGTAATTAATAGGAATGTCACCAATATTGTATTAATAGCATCTTGCATGGCATCAATTTAGCGTAAATTGTCGTTTTGACAAGGCACTTTAATTAAAACTATCAAACCAGAATTAAAAGAAGCGTGGTGGTAATTTGGGGAGACTATCAAATAATGCTACCATCTGGTATGTTTGCATGTCTTATCCCTGGCAATTAAAAGTGATGCTCAAAAAGGTTATAAGCAACTCACCATATACAGTGATAACAAGGATATAGTGAGTACAAAAACTAAATGTCACTGCAGGAGAAAGAGGCAATGAACTGTCTCATGACCTGTGTTAGCCTAACATGATAGATCAAGAATCAGTTTATTTATATAGCGCCAATTTACAACACATGTACGTAGTCTCAAGGCACTATACAAGACAATCAATTCAAATCATAGATACAAATGTAGTTGCCTGCAATATTATTCATACCTAGAATTGTTCAATAAAAATGTCAACAAATGAAAACAATACATCATCTCCAATTGTTCACTACACTAATTCAACTACACTTTGTGTATAATGACCTGTAATCTTTAAATCACAGGTCTTGTAGCGTATGCCTTTATCATTTGTGTTGATAAGTGGGTTTAGTTTGGTCTTCAGAGTTGGTTTTGTTCCACACAAAACAGGAGCAAAAAATAAGGTAAGTTCTCAAGACAAGTCAAAAATAACTTCATGACATGTAACTATGGAAACAAGGTATCATTTTTTTCCATTTGGGAGCAACTTATTATCATCACACAAACTCATAATACCTGAACTATTATTCAAAATCTACTAATACTACTAAATCTAATAAATATTACTTTATCAGGGATCCCCATTAGTTATTATTGCTACAATAACAATTCTTCCTTGGTTCCAGTAGTACAAAAAAACAATGGCTATTTCCTTGCTTTTTTTGTAGAGATGGGAAATTTCCACAAGACCTCCGGAAAAGTATATACCTCACAGAACGTTTTTCAGGAAATGCAGGTGTTCTGCTGGTTTCGTTGTTGTCGTTCTTCTCCATTTCCACCAGGGGCGTTCTGGAGGCTGCTGCACGCTGGAGCTGCTGAGTTGGCAGCACCTTGGCCACAGGTGAAGCAAATCCTCTAATCAGAGCTATGGAGTACAAGAGGATCTGGGCTGCAGTCATCCAGTGCCTGGTCATTACCCTTGCATGGTACCTCCTAGCCTCTCTGCGGGTTCCTCCCGAGTCTCATGCTTAGTGTAAGCAGTTTTATCTGTGTCTCCAATGTCCATAGTAACCCCTTCTTATATGTGCATAGTAACAGACTTCAAGAATCAGAATCAGAATCAGGCTTTATTGGCCAAGTATGCTCACACATACAAGGAATTTGTTTTTGGTTGCACAGATGCTTGCAGTGCACGACAAATACAGTAAAGGCATTTGTAACATTTAGCATGTGTAATTTATATATTTTTTAAAGTGCAGTTTTGTGCAGTATAAAAACTATAGAAGTTATACAAAATATATAAATAAATTGTTCAATTGTTCATGAGAATAATGGAAGTTGGAAAAAAGCTTTTCTGTAGCCTGGTCGTACGGGTCTTCATGTGGCTGAAGCGTTGGCCTGATGGAAGGCACCGAAACAGGTGGCGGCCAGGGTGAGATCGGTCGGTGAGGATTTTCTCTGCACGCTTCCTGGTTCTGGAGGCATGCAGGTCCAGCAGTGCGGGCAGCTTTACACCGATGGTCCTCTCTGCAGACTTGATAATGCGCTGCAGTCTCTTGGTGTCATGTTTTGTGATAGCACTGCCCCACACTGTGATGGATGTGGTGATGATGGACTCTATGATGGCTGTGTAGAACTGCACCATCAGCTCTTGGGGTAGGTTGAACTTCCTCAGCTGGTACAGAAAGTACATCCTCTGTTGAGCCCTCTTGATGACGGAGTTGATGTTGCTCTCCCACTTCAGGTCCTTGGAGATCGTTGTGCCCAGGAACTTGTAGGACTCCACAGCCATCACAGTCCTGTGTAGGATGGTGAGTGCTGGCAGGGTTGGGGGGCTCCTCCTGAATTCCACGGTCATCTCCACTGTTTTTGCTGTGCTCAGCTCCAGATTGTTCTCACTGCTCCAGAGGACAACCTGATCAACCACCCGTCTGTAAGCAGACTCATCACTGTCATTGATGAGACCAATGACTGTTGTGTCATCTGCAAACTTCAGGATTTTAACAGAGGAGTCCATGGAGGTAGAGTCACTTTGTGTACAGCAAGAAGAGCAGTGGGGAGAGTACACAACCCTGTGGAGCACCCATGCTGATGGTTCGGGTCACTGAAGTACACCTGAAATCCAGGAACAGAATGCTTGCATAAGTTCCTGGGTGTTCAAGGTGTTGGAGGACGACGTGGAGACCCATGTTCACTGCATCATCCACCGAAAGGTTTCGTCCACCGAAGAAACCAGACTGCAGCCTTACGTTGTGCTCTACCGACTCCTCAGTGACTGCCTGCGTTACCTGTACGCTTCAGGAACCACCACTGCAGCTTTGCTCATCAGTGAACGCCCCTTCCTGAGAACACGAAAGCAACTCCACAACCAGAGCCCTCCAGATCCAGCGATCTCTCCCTGGCGGCCCATCAAGCTACTCTCAAGTAAGAAATATAACAAGATCATCATTACCCACCGGGAACAACTACTCACCTGTCCGTCCCTCTCCAGAGCTTCTGTTGTGCTCTGGCTGACGAGTCCGTTCCCTTGGTTTCCCACATCCAGAACAGATGCCGGTACTGGACACTTTCACATTTACACTATTGTAATGTGTTGGTGCTTGTAATACTGTATTCATCTGTGCTGTGTATAGATATCATGAAAAAGCTGCCAATAATTAAATATTGAAATATTAAAATTGTCTGTTGTGTAACTATTAGAACCCAAAGTTTCAACTAGATACAGCAGTTTGGGTAGTTGAACAGTGTTGATACTGGTTTCAAGTAGCTAAAGGATCAGGATTCTCTGAGAGCAGAGAGACCGAGAGAAAACAGATATTAAATATAGGCAACTTGCAAAAGTGGGCTGACCGCAGCTAAATGATGTCACTGTGGGCCTGGGCTGCCGTGAAAACTCCGTTGGGTAGCAGAAAAATATCCAAAGCAACCTCAGTAATCACATAGTGAAAAAAGCTTTATGTTTAGACATAGCTCTACCTGCTGGTCTGGAGGCAGAATTGGTAGTCAGACTGTAAGGGTGCGTCAGGGAGCAGGAGAGGCATAAACAGGGTTGTGGTCCAATTAGCAAAAGCCAGATCGTTGGGCAAAGTGGGTAAGGGAAATTAATGGGGCAAAGTTGTGCTAATGACCAGTTATGGAAGAAACCATGGACATTTACCCACTTTGAAGCTTTCAACTATTTGACACTCTCTGCGTGCCAGGGAGTGGTATTTAGGACAAGGGAAACATGTGAATGAAATGAGCTTGATAAACTGTTGGCACGGGAGTTGCAGGTGGAGCTTTTCAGCTGATTGCTCTGCAGCAGAGCATTTCAGCCATGCAGGGCAGATCCAGGGCTGGCAGACAGGCCAGAATCACAACAGTAAATGTTATTTGAGCCCTGTTTGAATACAATGACACAAGTTGCAGTGTTTATTCTACCATAGAACAAGTACATTTTGGCACTGAACCATATACAAATTAATAAATCCAGGCTGCCATGGATTTGATTTTACAATATGAGCTCTACAGATCTCACAAATCATATATACAACATATACAAACCTCTAGTACAGAATCGATAAAACAATATTTTAAGGGATTAGTATATGTCATACATAAGACAGATGTTTAACCATTAACAGCTGGATAATCATTTGATTTTCAATGCAAAAAATGTGGGACATATATTACAAAAACAAGGTGGTGACATCATTGTAAAAGTAATATACCTAAATCTGACATAGCAAAAAATATTAAGCATATCACGATAAATGTTTTAGCTCTTAAAACCTTAAAAAACAAAAATATAATGCTTCACATAACATGTCATTTCATACATTAAATATTGTTTTCAGTAAAACTTTGCTCAAGTGAATGTCATTATCAGTTTATGTTGGCATGTCCCATAATTTGTTTTTGGCTTACACTGAATGATCAATACATGAGTCAGGTGGGAGAATGTTGGCATGGGTAAATATATGAGTACAGTCAATGTGTGCAACAGATGAGGGTGAACAGCCTGACCTCTTTGCTGACTTGTGTTTTCAGTCAGTCTTGCTGGTTACTATGCGTCATGGTTTGTTTCACTTGACGTGCAATTATTTTTCCCATTAAATACACAACATGTATTTCACTTAGTTCTTTTCTGAATGAATTTTCAATCAAAGGCCATTACATTCTACAGACAGAGAAAGTTTGGAAAAATAACAAGACGCAATGGGAAAGAAAATAATGCTCTGTCAAACGGAGATGGAAAACACAAAAATAATAATTTACAAGAAGCAGGTGATGCATATGTTCAAGTGTCAAGACGCAACATAGAAATTAATAGCTTTCTGCCATAAGCATTCTCTGATAAATATGATTACATTTGCATACTTCATTTTGCTCTTGATCTGCTGTCTTGGTGAGTCTTGATATTCTTCTGCACATGTATCAAAGGAGAAAAAAAAACATCATTACAGTACAATACAGAACTAGCATCTCATCAATAATTTTTCCTTAGTAAATGATAAATTATACAAATATGTCATTTCGTTTTTATACTATAATTGGGAAGAAATAATAAAATAAATTACTAAATTACATTTAATTTACAAAGATGCAGCTTTTAATTATCGGAATCACATCTAAATAATGTGTGAATCAATAATTTGCCGAGTGCAGGATGGGTTTTCTAGGAGGTTTTTTGTGCCTCATTAACTTATCAATAAGGGCATCTGACACTATCCCCATTTTGTCCTGATGAGGAAGTCTGTTAATTTCTGGTATGATAGCCTAACATTTATTCAATTTCATTGCAGCTAAAATATGAACCTCTGGAAAAACCTTGATAATATAGTTACCCCTTACCTAATAAATTCTGTATGTTTTTACCTATGTCACAATATTTTGTAAAAGTTTCTATTCCATTGGAAAGTTTTTTTTTTTTTTTACAAACAGACTTTAATCTATTTTATTGAATTTGCATGTGAGAGATCTGCACTATATAATGCATATTTTGACAGAAAGAAAAAAGAATTAGGTTTATTTTATTTATCTATACAAAGGGGCAATTTATTTATTTTTTGCAATTCTTATTGCTTTTTTTTAAAGCTGTGGAAACATTCAAAGTTCTGTGTGATGACTGCTGTTTTTGGTAGCAGGTGGTTTTGTTTTTACTGTGTAGATTAAATGATAGCAGTTATGGAACCAAAGGTAGTTGACTGCCTGTTGCACCATAGAAAAGCATGGTGAAACAGACAATGGCTTAATGGCCTCTGACAGTCATATAGTTTACCTCGGCTCTAGCAGGAATGCATGAGAGTGGTGAAGGCTGGTTAACCAGAAACTGTGAAGGACAACTGTGGAAGCAGCTGAGTATCCAGGTAACCTCGGATTAATTAGGTAGTAACTTGTGACATCCTCACCTTGTAAATTCATACAAGGAGGCCAAAGTAGGGGGCCCAGATAATAGTAGGGTTTAATGGAATAATGTCTGAGTTTACCACCATGGTTGTTTGACTCTACCACTACAGTAAATAATCAGGCAAAAGATGTTTATCCAACAGGTCCTTAAATACACTGTAAAGGTTGAAAATGACATAGAGATAAAGTTTGGCCTATAAACTGTTTAAGGATTAGGATTAATTGTTCAAAATAAGACAGATCGGGTGTGGAGAGTCTTTGAATAGTATGATTTAAGACATCCCAAATATTTTCAAGTCAACTTCTTTCTCAACTTTGATGATTTCATGTCAATGACGCGGAATGGATTCTGGATTGCATAGAAGGGAGATGTTCAAGGTTTTGGATATTGTTCTACAATCTAACCCTAATATTTCTTCTTTTCACCACTTTTCACCATCTTTGCTATACAATTTGTTTACCAAATGTTCTTAACCAAAGCTCTAAGGATTCATCTTCAACTAAACCTTTTTTTTTAAGGTAACTGAGAAACAGGTACACACCACACTTTTCAGATGTTGTAAACCCTATATAATTTTCCTTCCATATCACAAGTATGTTAAACATTTTTGTTGATTTATCTCACTAAATCTCAATTACATATGTTCAACTTTTCTGTAATGCGATATAGTGAAAAAAAGATTGGGGTGGGTAAATTTATGAGATAATGTTTAAGTTATCCTAGTTGAGGTTTTCTGTCACTGCTAAGAGGTATAATAAAGGTGTCTCTCTGGTCCTGTTTATGCTGTAGGTCACTGAACATATGTACCACACACTCACTCTGCCACTTGTTTCTAGAACGTAGAGAAATATTTGCCTACATGTTGGTTGTTTAAAAAACAAATTTAAAAAAAACATAACATGCTCCTCATTTCTCATATTAACATGCCTTTTACCATGTAATTCTTTTTTAACACAAATTGGCTTAGACACATATTCATCCTCGTGCGGTGGTGAATCTCTTGGTGACAGTATTTGCACTCTTCCCCTGCTGTTTTCCAGTTCAGGATTCCAATTAACCTGTGCAAAGCGTGACGCCAATCACAGGACTCTGTATCGACAGACGGCATAAAAAGACTAATGCTGTAAGGAGGATGTAGCTTACTGTGGCGGTGGAGCTGGTGGGTGGGGGTAGGTACTCCTCTCTCACTGGTGACAGAGAAGTTTGCTCCACTCATTTATCAAGTCCTCTCTGGCCACCGAGGGGCTGGCGACTCCCAGGGCTGCCTGCTGCTTGGGGGGCCGGTGCGCAATATGTGCATTTCAGGCCTCGGGTGGGCTGGCGAAAACTGCTGATGTGCTCAGTGCTGCTAAGTTTGATGGATTTGTTGTTGTCATTTGCGTTGGTTCTGTTCCCCGTAACAAAACAAAGAGAATCATTAACTCTTTTGTGCCGCATGGAACTCTTATGGGTTGGGGATAATGCAGTACGAGATGGTGTACAGATGGGGTCAGCTGGAGTGTCCTGCTGCCGAAAGTCTTCCAGAATGGGGCGTTGAACATGCATGGACGATCCTCTATTGAGGGGGCTGATTACAGAATGATTTAGCGGCCACTGATATCCCCTTTCTTTTTCAATCCCCGATCACTGGGTTCATTTACGCCACAACAGTAAAACTGGCAGCCCTCGTCATTTATATTTATAGCAATTTGCTGTTTACCCCCTTTTGTAAGTTCTGGTTAGGCTCACATCCCAGCTATTAATGTGCATCACTATTAGAGGCTTGCCATCTCTATTAGTGCAGGTTTTCTTCACTATTTAGGGTTTTTACAATAAATACATTGAAAGTGTACATTTAAAAAAATAAGAACCTTTATTTCAAAAAATTCTTTAGGGCAGAACACTATAAAGCGATAAGGTTTTGATTGTGTGCTTACTTCTTTTTAGATTAGTCTTTTCTTAGAGCATACCCAAAAAAGAAGAATAGCGCATTAAGGCTAATTTAATGTCCATTAATATAAAAAAATACTATAGTCAAAGACTTTTGCTGAATTATTACAGGTTTTGACAACCATTTTTTTTATCCACTTTTCAAATGTATTAATAGTCCTAAAGAGTGTGTGTGTAATGGCTTTAAAAGTAAATTAGTCCTATGGACTCTTGGTGTCGCTTTGATTTAAATCTTTGCTGTTGCTTTCAACAGTGAGTTTTGGCGATTTACTGACACCTCTTGCTTACTGTGAGTGGTAAGGTAAACCTTGGTCCCTCGAAGGCCTCCTTTATCACAGTTACACTAGTTATAAATTAGTTATGAACTAGTGTAACTGCATCCCATTGCTTCCAGTTATCAAATTATTATCAAGTTATTTTTTTGATTAGGGTTAGTTTAAAACATTTTCTATCTAAAGAAGACCAGCAGATTTGATCAAGTCACTGATTTGCACTATTCACGCCTCCTGGATCAACATGCCAAGATGGCAGAAGTGTCATTAACATTACAGAGGAAAAAGTTGCCATTAACTGAAAGAGAGAAGTGGTCAGCTGCCATGACCGATATGGAGTTGAGAAGACGATATGAAATGGAGGATTTTATGAAAAGGTATTTTGTGCGTATAAAAGTAAACGTCTAAAAGCAGGAGAAGGTGACCGTTGAGTTGCCATCACAACTGATAACCCTCTTCAGAAGGGTATATGTATATATATACCCTTATATATATATATATATAAGTATATACTGTACTGTATATTTTTGTTTTATATATGGGGCAGTAGCTTTTTCCGGTACAAAATGTTGCGTTACTTTTTTGATCTTTGACAAGAAGACTTATACCCTCAAGGGAAAGTTGAAGATAAAGACAAATTCTCTTATTTTTCTCTGTCAAGTCATCACAGGCCGAGACAAAATACAAATTGAGATAGCAGTAACGGGCCACGGCAGTTTGCCGTTGACTGTGAGGGTTACAGGGGTGATTGAGTATGTGTTTGACTGCCTGAGGCCGAGGGCTAACACTACTGACACAAAGACAAGGTCGTCTCGCTGAGGCAGTAGCCTCAGCAGATAATCTTGCTGTTCCTGAGAACTCTGAACAGAGTCAGTGTCATAACATAGTTGTAATAATGAAAGAATGTTCTTCAGGGAATAAAATCATTTGGAACAATGGAACAATATGATAAACAGACCAAAATTCAACTCGTGTGAATCCTACTGAATATCAGGGTCAGCAGACATTATCTAATTGGCGTTAGTCTGAAATGAATATTTTAGATTTTATACAGACCAAAAACATCAGCTAATCTAATATGTTCTCCTTACTTTCATCAATAACACAAAAGGGAAGCATTGTTTCCCACATAAAACTAATCTTTCCCTTTTATTGTATTTTAATGAAACCAAACTTGTTCTAAGGTGGTAATTCATTCCATTTGTTATGTTTGGACAACTCATTAACATTATCATTTATTATCATTAAATTGAAATTTTAAGCCTCTTCTCCCTTGAGATGCAGTGCGTTTCTTTTTCTTCATTTTGCATTAAAACAAATGTGGGCCTGCTGATGCATTAGATTAATGTGCTCACTCACTGCCTGCTGTAGAGCTCAATTCTGGCATAAAAAACAAGGTTCAGTCTCTGCGTTTTGAACCTTATCAAAGGATGTTTTTTTGTTTTGAGTTTATTATTCAGTTTTATGCATTCCTAAAACAGTAAATGACAGTCAAAACACGCAAATTTGGTAGAATGCAAGCTGACTAAAACACCACATTATACATTCCCAAAGACTTTTTTGTATGTGCGCTAATTTAATGATTAACATAATCATGCACATGTAAAGCATTAGCAGCACTGACTTCATGTTACATTTGTAAACTCATAATGCTAATGGCTTATTTAGACTTCCAGATCAAATTCAAAGTTACTAATTCTTGCTGAGTTTTGCTCCATCACATCAAGCTCATTGCTAATTACAAAGTTAGCTTTTCCTGAATAAATAAAGTTGATTAATTAGCAAGTCAGAAGAAGTGAAGATGATGTATGCTGTATAAATCACTGTCATAAAGAACTTACTGAAACGTTTCATTTGCATTGCCTGACTTCTTAATTACATGCGCTCAAACTTTGCAGATTTAATGGAAAATGAATAACACGAAAGATGAGAGGTTTCACATAAAATCTGCCAATTAAAAAGAATCAAGATGCTAAAGTCAGAAGGGGATCTAAACAATATGCTTGTTAGCAACTTAAGATGTGATTTATAGGATGTGTTTAGTAGTTTTAAGCATATATAGTAATGGCTGAATAAATGATTCATGAATAAAATGTTCAAATTGTGCTCAAGGATGTGAAAACAGAATATATTCATAATTTGTTATAAATGTGTTTGTTTTCATGTCTATTTAGGATTTTTTTCCCTAGGTTTGTAGGTTCCATGTTGCCTTTTCCTAAATTGGATATGTCTAATAAATAAGTATAGGCCAAAAGTTGATCTAAAATATTTTGGCATGAATGATTAAAGGCTTTTTTTCAACTACCTTTTACTTTTTTAGAAAACAATAAAGAACAAAGAACTTGGACTTCACAGATAAAAGATTTTGAATTACATTGCTGCATTTGACACAGTTGTCTAAAAAAAAAAATTATGATTGGTAGACTATAAACTTGGGTGGGATCTTTTAGGGATGTTAAATCAAAAAAGAGCAGGGTTAGAGCTCTGTGTTCAGTTAAAATCAATTAAGTTGGAATGGGAGAATGGTGAAGAGCAATAGTCATTACAGCCATGACTTTCTTGCTTTTTTTTTGTGGTAATTCATATTAGACTTTCTGAAAAAGACTTTGCTATAGTGGATGCTCGGATGATACATATTCCCCATGTGACTGATGTTGTCAATTTGGCACTCATGTCCCCTCTTTGGTGGCCATCTGGACTAACTTGATTGTCCCCTTGAGAGCAAAGGTCTTAGATGGCAATTATTCAGAAGTCATTTGGTTTTAGAGGTGTTTAGTGCAGTCCCAATGCTGACAGGATTTATCTGCACTAAATGTTGTTTGACAATATGGGACACCACAGAATGGCATGGGAGCCTCCGCTTTTATATTTTAGAACTTTACTGAATGGCTTTCCATTTGTACGCACAATAACTTTCACTTTTGAACGCTGGATGGTCAGTAGTCACGAAATATCTTAAACAAAGTATGATCCATTTCTTCTTTTAAAAGAATTGCTATGGAGGTTAGGCTAGGTATTCACTTCTCTTCCCATACAAATTGCATGTGATGTGTTTGACAAATCTTCGACTTATGTGGGTTATCCAACATGCTGTTTCTGTGCAAGTCACTCAGTTATTGCTGAGGCACTTTGTCAAATTGATTATTCAGTCAACTAATTCTCAGTCTATGTCTAGCTAAAGTATGATGGACTCATTGTGTCCCATGGGTGCAATTCTCATTTGGGAGTCTGTCTGGGTGAGTAAGCATTTATGTGAAAGAAGCTAGCTAATCAGGAAACTGGGCCAAAAACTGAATATTGGATAATCTGAGGCATTTGTGGATGTGCCTTGTAGCTCATCACAGTCAAATTACAGTATCTATTACAGGACTTCATTCACAGCTGGTTTTATAAAGTAGTTTGCGTTGATGAACACATGAAATAAAAAGGATCATTCATTATAATTTAAAACGATATATATTTAGAATTTTGGTACATGAAAGACCATATATTTTTACTAAGGATCTAGACTGAACACATATTGTTTTCTATTAACATCTACAATAAAATGTATTTTTGTGGAGTTGGTTTATCTAAACAACTCTTAGTTATATTTATATTTTAGGTGTCTATGGGTGTCTAATTTTTTTATTACTATTAAATCATTCTTATTTTGACTAAGAAAAGCAACTGGAGAATTTAACGTTGAAACTTCTTTTATTTAAAATGTAGTCCCTTCTTGTTTCAAACTTTATTTTCAAAGAAAAATCTGAAATAACTCTCAGATGAAAAACAAAAACAAAAAACACATCTAAACTAGTTAACGTTTTTCCTAAGAATGAAAACAAAAGGAATAGAAAAAGCTCATAATAATAAAATCAAGATTTTGGTTACATTTTACTTAGCTAGAGTAAATCTTGATTCAATAAAATTGTTCTATTTTAGACCACTGCAGCCATATTAATAATACATAAGATATATAATATAATATAATGTAATAAAGAATATTGTAATTGATAAGTTCCTATTTGACGAATAATATGGATGAATACAGAAGAAAATATTAGGAAATACCTTGATATTAGTATTAATGTTAATATTAATTTTCAGACAAAGATATCAGTGCACAACATTTTTTATCTTCATCCTTATTGGCATGCAAGTTGCAGTCTAAGAACGTCAGTCGATGTGAAAAATGAACTCTTGACTCCTAAAATCAGGTACAGCAGTGTACACAGAGACACATGGTTTAACAAACAGCATAATGTGGACTTAACATTACTCTGGAAATATGGTCAAGACTAAAATATAAAAATACTGTATGTTGTAGACATGGATACATCTAAAAAAACATTAAGTGAACTCCAAATTTCCAATATGTAAGTAACTGAGAAGTAACACAAAGTTTTATAGTGTTGGGTTTATTGTTCACTTCTTGATTTTTTTAGAACATTTAATGCAAACACATTTGTGTTGTCTAAGTATAGAGTGGAGTTGCTTGTGTTTAAAAAAGTCATTATCTTTATTAACACCGCAATAGTGTTTGTATGTTTTATGTAATAGAGAAACTTCTAAGTTTGCCTTATTTAAAATGTCTTTATGGTTTGTTTGATCAGCAGATCAGCTCAAAGCCCAGGAAAGGGCATAGTTTAATGCCGTTTGGTCACACAACAAACCCTTCTTTATTTCCTGTTGGCCCAGAAAATATCTTTATTATACTATCCCATGTGTCCCTGACCAAGTGCAGTGCTTGTGGAGGAGAGCAGCGGGTGAAAGGGGTCATGTAGAACCAGACAGAGACACTGGCGTGACACTGTGACATGTTCAGATCCCCTCCAGTGAGCTGTGCCGTGCACAACAACATGAACAAGAAGATGAGCCACAAACCTTTTTCTGACCCCACAGCCACTCAAACGTCTTCCCATACATGCTATTAAGAAAATATATATACAGATCAATAGGTCTTCACACTAATACAACTGTAAACATTTTTGTTAGATTGTTTAACTTTTGTTATTAAAAGGGATTTTGACCAAAACGATTTGAAAATATTATTTTTTTATTTGTTTTTAGAGGATGGTGCTGTAAGAAATAAGCATTTCCTTAGCCAAGTGTTCGTCTTGCTTAGTGCAGAGAGGTGACAAGACACCACTGAAAGGAAATTATAAATCCTCCACAGGGTCTTCTCTCTAAATGAGAACTATTGCCCCTATTAGATGAAGGTTAATAGTCATTTGTTGAAAAACACATAGCTGATTTTCAATCTGAACACGACCAAGCAAAACCTACATTTGTCATGTGTTTCACGAGACCCTTATTTTTCCTTTTTTTTTTGTGCCCAGCAGGCAAGAATCAATGACATTTGAAATAATTGTTGTTACAGGGGTAATCTCTGGAGGGAGAACAGGGCAAAACTGTAGAGAAGATTTGAGTAAATTACTGTGTCAGCATCTATTTATTTGCGACCGGATTGCCCGAGGCGGCACTTCAAGATAGCCATTAGGAGTCAGGGCAATAAAGACAGAGCATGTAGCCATTGTCGAAAAGTTGGCGTGTAATGCAGCAAGTTATCATCAAAGCGCTCCCCGTGGAGAGAGCAGGGCGCACACTGGGGAAAATACATGTGAGGAGAACCAATTATAGCTCCTCAAATCTCTCTTTCTCAGAGGGAGAGGTCATAAATAGATTGCTACAGTTGTGTACCATCACTGTATATCTCACCATATGGCAGCTCAGCTCTGTGTGGATCATTAAAGGTAACAGCCATCCTTAAACAGTGCACACATCCTATAGGTTTGATGAGTACATAAAAGTGCTTAAAGTATTTAAATAGAGTTAAATAAATTGAAACATTTTTGTTGGCATTGGAATTTAGTTTTTCGTTTAGTAAACTTTTTTGTCAATAGCATAATCCCCATTTTATGGTAAAGAAAATAAAATGCATACAGATTTAATGATAGACACACACTCTCTTGCCTACTGTTTGTTTTTTTATTTACCATGATAAGATGTACCCCTAACAATTCCAATGTACTGAATTTAAAGTAAGCATCTTTGGTTTTTAACTTTAGTGTTTTAAGTTGATGCAATTTTCAAACTAGACAAGCAGTATTAGACTAATTAGCTATTTTTAAGTTGACACCTTGGGATAATCACCTGGGCTACTTTTATTATGAGTGTGGAAAAAAAAAAAAAAAACTTCCAGAGTGTAATTCAACTGTAATAATCAGTGCTGGATGCACTATTACAGTGACCGGACTGAACTGACCTCATTCACATAGAATAATTATGAAGATGTTCACATATCATTTTAATTAGTTTTAAAAATTGACAAGGCCAACATTGTATCAAAAGTATATTTTTTGGTAAGAAATTAAAAAGAACTCCAGCTGTCTGGGTGACTTGGGTCATCTACTTCAGTCCTAACCCTTTTGCAGCCTAAGACAGTTTTCTTTACAAATTAGCTATCTATTTAGCTTCGGAAATCCCTCCAGCTTTCAAATCTTCTATAGCTTGATGCTTCCATGATCTTGTTTCACAATGTTCAGCTTATTTGGATTATTTGTATTCCACCACACATATTGACCACAGCTTGTCTTAAAATAAAAATTTAATGAATTTGAATTTAAGAAGTAAAAACTTGTATATTTCTTCCACTACTACACAATTATGTACTGTTACAGAATGTAAAAAAAAAAAAAACAGAAGTTAAGGGTTTTGCAGCACACTGTGGAACAGGAAAATTATGAAAATGCAACTTTTATAAAAGGGCTTAATTTGATATTTTTGGTTAATTTGTTTATATATTAGATATTCTGCAGATTTAACAACTTTAAAATTCAGATTTTATACTTAAACAACACATTCTACATGTCTTTAGATCAAACTTGCTTGGCAAAATTGTACATTTAGGTGAAATGTTAAGCACAGAGATTTTTTTTTAGAAATGCTTTAAAGGACATTGGAGAAACTTCAATATTTGAAATTCCTTTTCTGATCATATAATTTGACAGTTGTACAGCTTGTTATCTGAGTAATTACTCTGAATATTCATAATGTCAAAGCAATGCGCTCTGTTTCAGGCATACAGTCTTAGAATATAACTACGTCCCTTGGGATATGCTGATTAAAATGCAAATTTCACAGCCAATGTAAAAGTACACTGTTTGCTGCAAATTAAATCACAAGAAGCTGCTTAAAATAACAGACAGGCATGAAGAAGTTAATCCCTTCCCTCAGTAAAATGGCCTGTTTAGCGGTAGTTTTGTGGATATTAGTGGGAATAATGGTAAAACAATGAATATGTAAGAAAGTCTTAATCTGCAGGAAAAGACACCATTTTAATCCCTAGCCACTCAAATGTGGTACGATAACCAGCAGAGGCAGTGACTTTTAAATCCAGGACTTAAGAAAGGAGGAGGGTGGGCTCAAATAATGAACAGGAAGTGGAGATGAAAGGGGAGCCCGCATTAATTAGATGACGGCGATGGGCTGAAGCAGCAAAGACAAGGCAGGAAGAGGGGATTGAAAGTGTTTGTAGGGTCTGCCAAACAAATGGTGCAGCTCCCTGCGGGAAAGAGATTATTATGGGCTCTGTGTCTGTCAAACATCCAAACACAATACAAAAAGGGGAGCGGGAGGTGGGGATGCTGGGGGCCCCCGAGGCAGCGCTGCGGTCTCAGAGGGCCCACGAGGACGCCGGCAGGCTCTCCACAGCAACGCTGGTCCTGCCAAAGAATGTCTGTAATCCGTATACTGACTGAGGTGATCCCGTGGCTCTCCCCGGCGTTGCAGCAGGCTTGCCTATTGTCAGCGCTGCTCAAAGAAGGGAAGGGAGTAGAGGTGGAGATGCACGGGGAGGTGGTGTCCTTTCTCAGCCTGGCCTTATGAAAGCTAGCAGCCTTTGTCAAAAAATTACAATTGCTTTTTTCTGATCTTTTGTTGTGTCCTGTTGACAGTGGTTATTGACTAAGCTGTTGGACATGGAAAGGATATGACCCCTTACCCTCCCTTCTTCTTTTTTTTTGTCACTGAGGGTGGTGGTGGTGTGTGGTGGCTTCTACATGGCCAAAAAGAAAGTTTGAGGTTTACATGTAGCTTTAATCTTAAAGGGATTTGATGAGATTATGCAAACAAGAAAAATAAGTTAGGGTGGAAGTCTTGGTTTAACAGAAACAAAAAAAGTTGAGAAAAGAAGAGAAAGAAGAAAAAGAACTGACTTGGAGATTTTTTTCCCCCACTTTCTCCACTCAAACAGATGCCAAGGCAGATGGTGGTGAATTAGCAGAAAATGGGCAAAAAAAGAAGGAATGAGACAGTATATTATAGGTCTTGGGAGGACAGACGTCAGGAAATAAAGATTAAAGCGACGGCACTTGCAAATAGGAGAGAAAATCTCACCCAGGGGTTGTGGGAGGTCTAAGGTGTCATGTCTGAAAAATAATGTAAAACTCCTTGCAAGACGAGGGATATGCTCTGAGCAAAGTGTTGTAAAAGGCCCATCATCGAAGAATATGCGGCGGCACAGTAGGGGAGAAAAAATCTAATTGACGTGAAGCTGCATTATAATTTGGATGGGTTTAGTAACAATTTGTCAACTGCAACTAGAGCTGCATATCTGCATTTTTTTTATCATTCTTTGCCTGGTAAATCTGTGAAAACACATGATAGAGTCAAGGTAACAGAATCTATGTTTAATTTAGGTCTGTACCCTCACTGGGCCATTACACAGATGTTTTTTCTAAATCGTTAGTCCGATCAATTAAGAAGGTAAACTTTCACCCATCTCCAATCTCTGCATTTAGCTCCTTCAATCCTTAAATCAACACTTACTCGTCCATACTTAGAAAAGCATCCCTATAGCATGATGCTCCACCTCAATGTGAAAGTATGCAAAAATGTTTCATTTGTTGGCAAAAACACTATAACACATCTATATTAAAGACAAAACAACAAAACTAAAAATTAACCCCAAAAAACTAAGATACACCCATAGACGGAGACTTTGGGTAACCAAATTCAAAGGCTACTCATCCAGTCCAGGTCACATTTAAAGGCTTCTTATATCACGACAATCCAATGAAGGCTGTCCAAAAAAGGAAGGCTCCTCCAAATGATGCCCACTACTGTATCCTCGTATTATAGGATATATCTGGTGTTCCCCTCAAAGTTCACCCTATCTTCAGATTCAGTGCAGACCAAATGGAAGATCTTTGTTCTAGTAACAATTGCAGAAGAAATGAAAGAGGGGTACAGTTTTTAATTAAAGTATAATGACATTTGTCACTATCTGACTTTGCTAAAAAAAAAGTTTTTTCAGTTTAAAATTGCAAGCTCTTTTTAATTAATCTTGGTTTCAAAACAAAGCTAACTCTTGGAGCTTCCATCAGATGTTTAAGTATCACAGCAGAGTCAAACACAGCATTTATGATATGGCACTGCCAGAGCTCTGTACCTAAGTTCAAGCCTTTAACTCATATGCATCCTACAGTATAAAGCTTGTTTTTGCATGAAATTATACTATAAAAACACTCTGTCCTGACAAATAAATAATACCATAACAAATTATGGATAAGTTCAGTGCCTCTTTGCATAACTCTGTCTCTTTCCACTTAGCCAGTGTCAAGCTCAGAAGGCTGTGGAAAATATGTTCTGACATGATTTTTTATTATTTTTTTGCTGATTAAGTTAATCCTTGGTGGATTGCGATAACATGTATATCTGAAGGGGTTTCACTTCAAGTCTACATAGTCCAAGAAGGACCTAGTCTCCATCGATCAAGTTGGCCAGGTCCTTCGAAGGATGTAAAATCAAATTTGCACACCCAAGATCATACTCTTTCAATTCTCAGATGCTGTGTTACATAATCTTTATGATCTTTTTTTTTTTTTTTTGTGGTAAATATTCTGTTCGAATTACATCAAATTACACATAGCATGATTTGATTTGTTGTTTTATGAATGAAATTGCTTGTACCTAATGTTATTTAGAGTAAAGGATTTAGGAATACAGATTCCTGAGTACCTTTTACAATTAAAACTATAATCACAAACAAAATCAAAGACATACACATATTTTCATCAAATGTGCTTTAAAAACAAAAAAAAATTCTAACCTCTTTTTGGCATTGTGCTGCTTTCTATAAATCTATAAATAGAAAGCATTCTTGAGCTATCGCTGCAGAATATCCATTAGTTTGAAAGATTGACAAAAATAAAACTAGTGAGAGTGCAGACTGGGTTAAGACTACACAACATTACAACCAGTAATTCTGGCTGCCTATTAGATTTATCTGTTGCAGGCTGAAGGAGAGCACGCACTTTGTCTTCAGACATGAAAACAGCATCTCAAGTGTTACAATTCCAGAGGGGGTAAAGTGGAATTGCTGTTTTTACATTTCTGTAGCATTTTTTGCCCATAAGGAATATGGATAACAAGTGAAATATTCAGCCACAATGTCTGATTTATCTCTTTTATTATCTGCAAATATCACCCTGGCAATTTAAAGGATAGTTCACTTTATTCTAGTCCTTTTCGCTGGGGGCCTGACAACCTATCAACGTTATACAGCTTAAACAGGTCAGGATTGCATGAACATTCCTATGCGAAAGGTTTTGTGCTTGCAGAATTTCTAAATAGAAACCTCCAAAAAGAAAGGCAAAAAAACAACAACAAAAAAACAGTAAAGGCTTTTTATGATAATCCACAGTACTCCCTCACTGCCAAAATGATACATTTTCAGTTTCCATTTTTGAATTGGACAAAGACAAACAAAATATTATACATTTCAAATTAAGTAGAAACTCTGATTCTCTCAGATTAAATAAATCAAGTATTTTTAAAATGTTGGATAGAAGCTGCAATCTAGAATTGTGTTTTCCAAACTTTTTGCATAGGGCTTGGGAGCATCATTGTGCTCCAGTTTGTCTAAAACACAAATAAATTATTATTTGTCAGAAATATATTTCAAAATTTGTATAATTCAATACACAGCATATCCTAAATATATTCCTACTGAACGACATCTTTAATAAGGGAAGAGTATGCTTATGTATTACACCAAAGTCAACTGAGGTCAAAATGATTGAGTTAATAGTCAAAATCAATGAAAGCTGGCTCAGGTTTGATATGCAGTTTTGTTTGGCACTAAAATAGTTTTGTCCCTCCCCAAAGAAAAAGCATTCTCAGAGTCAAACATGGTGGTGGCACCATCATGGTCTGGGGCTACTTTGTTCAGGTGCAACTAGGGTTTTGTGAAGGTGAATGAAATTCTCAGTAGGTCCAGAAATACCATTAAGTTTGGACCCTGATCCTTACACTTACATGCTAAAAAGTGAGTTGTGGCACTTCACTTTCTATAGATTTTTCTTTAGTATAGTTAGAAGAAACATGGTATAACTCCAAATGTATTTTATTTTCTACATAAAGAAGGGGGTGCTGCAATAAAAGCACCTGCAATAAAACGGAGTTCATGTTTCATTGCCGTTGACCAGTAACTGAGACAAATTTTACAGCAACGTGTGCCACCGTGTTGTAAATACAGCACCGTCAGTAAAAAGTGTATTGTAAAATTGGCTAAGAATTCCAGGAAAGTTCTGCCCTACGACCTTGAAAGCAACCCTCTGCTGCATGTGTCTGTATTCCTTCCAGGTACTCCACCCCTCTTGCTCTGTGCATTCTCAAACACACTGCATGTCTAAAGATAGTTATTCCACCTTGAACCGATCTGTATCGCCTCCCCTGAGAGCACAGGTCCCTTCTGTAAAACCTCATACGGTACAGCATTTCTTACTTTCTAAAAGGGGAAAAGAGCAGCAGGGGAGAATATTCAGCACCCCTCACTTTAAATCAAGATAAAAGACTGAAATGAAAAATAATAGGAGGAACAAACCCCTGGATGGCACTGGGCTCCTAATGGAAACACATGGCTGAAGGCTGAGGAGTTGTCAGCAGCCAACAATGTGTCGTTCCTTTCTTGATAATCTGGCCTACCATAAAATTAGAATAGCAAATGCCTCCTGACAAAGATGCATCTTCCCTCTCCTTTGTGAAACCATTAAAGGAGAAGGGGGAAAAAAAATCAAGTAGTGACTCTGAATGCCACATAACTTCAATTTAAATGTACAGCGCCACGCAAAGAGAAGTGATATGCGCTCAAAAATTTTAATAACCTATTAAGTTAAGACTTCAATTTCATTTTATGAATATTTTCCTTGGGGACCACAGCCATCACCAGAGAAAGATCGAAATTTAAAAAAGATAAATAGTGCCATTAATCTACAACATTTCTCTTCCATTATCCCTGAAAATGAGGAGTTATTTTTGCTCAGATCCTCACGTAATTAGCTCCTTACACTTGACTCACTAGCCAGAAAATGACCATGTTCAGAAAATTAAAAATTTGTCATTAAGTGGAATTTAACATAATATCATTTATCTTTATATATTCCTCGGCTGACAAGAGGCAGCCTTGGATGTTGATTAGGGTTTTGTATTGCAGGACTTATGACTGTGAGAGAAGCAAGACTGTGTAATCTTACCATGTGAGTATCGGAGATTCTAACAGCTTTCACATGGAAAATTTATCCCACTAATGGTGCTGTCATTTAAAGTAGCGAATTACCATTTGTGCTCAAATAAAAGGGGGACCAAAATCCAGTTTTATATTGTTGCACTCTATTATGAAGACAGATGCTAACAACTAGTTATGTGACCACTTCGGTATCAAAATGCAAACTATGATCATGTGAGAAGCTTTCTGAAAAATATCCTGCCTGTTTAAAGGAATGACTACAATCAGAGAAATGATTATGGTAATGGGAAAATCCAAAAGAAAAAAAAAACAGATTACACAGTTTCCCAGTCTGGGCATCCATTGGTTTTGAGTCTGGTGAGTCTCTGTGTTGCACTACAGCATCTTCAGTAACTTGAAGCACAGTAAATGTAGGATCCAAAAGATAAAAATAATACTAAAAAAAAGAAAAAAGAGGAAGAGACGTTTGGCCATATCTTTTACTATATTTTTCGAGAGTGCTGCAGGAATATGGGGTACCAGTTTAGCTTCTAAGGGCTATTTTGGGCCTGCATACCCAAATCAGCTGTGCCCACATTATTGGCTCTAAGACAAGCTTGTCTCTACTGGGTCATTCCCTTGCCACTGATCATGTTACTGTGATCAGTGGTGTGTCAACTGATCATGGATGACTAGATTCTATTGAGGTCTTTAACCAACGACATTCAGTGACCATGACACCTGGATCAAGACTAAAATGAGATACAGAGTCTCCTTCACCTAATAGATAGAGTGAGAAACTCATCCAAGAGTGAGCTGCTAAATCTCTGCATCAAAAATCTTCACTTCATCAATTTGCTCAACAGTAGCTCAGTGGGAAATCTAGTTGTCTTTCAATCCAGACTTTGTGGTTTAGACTCCAGCTTTCATCCTTCCTATTTGCGCCTGGGCAAGGCACTTACCCACATCCCAAAATGCCTACCAACCTATGTATCATAAATTTATTGTTTGTACATTTGTGGTTATGATTAGGTGAATGTTTCTCTTATATTAGCTTCTTTTAGTGGTCAGTATGACTAGAAAAGTGCTAAATCAATTCAGTTAATTTTCATCTGTAAAGGTTTTTGGCATGACACATTGGGAGATGACGCAGAATTCACAGGTAGGACAGCATACATTAATTTTGACCTGGAAACACCTTTGGAGTCACAGTTCCTGCAAAGCCCATGCTGTTTACTTTACTTGTTACCAGTTCAAATGGACTAATACCTAAAACCTGTTTTAGAAATAATACAAAAAAAATGTTTTTTAAGGAGTTCCAAGTCTTAGGGTTACACTGTTTCTGTTTACAAGGAGCATTGAGTAGTCCTTGCATCCTCATAATGCTCTGAATGAAGTTGAATGTATAATCTTTGCTATACACTTCAAATTAAATATAGACAATTCATTATCTTGCAAGCTGGTGTAATCCTTGACCCAGCTTGCGATGCGAAAATTTGTTATATCACTGCAATTTTGGCTTACCTACATGTTCGATAATCATAAAGTCGTATTTTTTTCTCAATAGAACTTTCTACGATTGGAAAATGACTGTACAAAAAAAACGTCCTTTAAGCGTATAAAAGTTAACACAATTACTTTGGAAATTCTAATGTAAATCTGATTAGAACACACTTAAAATTGTGTAATCAACAACTGAAATATACAGAGAATAATTTAAAGGGGAGGTTCAGTTCTGTGTGGTACTGTCATTTATTTAGTTCAATACAAAAACATGTTGGTCATCATCTCACAACACAGCAGGCTACCCATTAAGATCTAATTGATCATCAGATAGAATGGAAGGAAGAAATGGAGTTTGATAATGGTGAGAGAAACCATTTTGTCTCACTCCCATTACAGAGTAACAACATTCTTGTTTAGTTATTATTCTCCTGTGACTATGAAAACACAAACTGAAGTGCCACACGCTGCACTCCACTTTCCTACTAAAAAAAACTTTCAGTTCCCATGATAGGTCTGGGAATATGTCAGGCACATACATGGGCAATTTTATTGGAACATTTGTACTTTTACCTAAAATAAATAGAACATCCAAAATGTTAAAAGTACAGGACAAAGATTAGTAATCATCCTTTGGTAATTTGATTACCTTCCTATACCCTCAGGTAATATGTCACCATACCAAGTTAAACATAGAAGTAGTCAACTGAGAATTAAACTTCAATATTACAGCCTCACACCTTCTACATGTTATTCTAAAATTAGTTTTAATGCTTTAAAATAATTCCACATTAGTACTTCCACCATTATGAATCATGGGACTTCTTTCCCCCTCTGATACCTTATCAGGCACTGACCTCAATTAGACTGCAGTTGACTAATTTCACCACATTTAGAAATGCTGTAAAGGAAATAAACTTGAATTATCTTTAAGTTTAGAGCAAACATGTGCCCATCTGGTTTGCATGTATGTTTTGGGACATTTTTCTACTGACTAAATATTTGGCATCTTTCTTCAATAGCTGCCAAGTCATGTGACCCAGTCATTCTAAATCATAATTTAAAATGTTCACATGTGTCATAATGTTTAGGCTTCTGACCCACATAAACAGAGAACTCTCAGGAAAACAGTTATAATGAAATTTATTGTTGTGTAATGGGGGTGAAATCCGGCAACGGGAGGCAGCGGGGAGCGGTGATGTTCGGCAGGATGGGGGTGAGATCCGGTAACGGGAGACAGCGGGGAACGGTGATGTTCGGCAGGACAGCAAGGATAACGGGACAGCGGGGAATGGCAGGAAGCACGGAGCGCATGGCAACGTGGGACACCAATGACCACTGAGGTGGAGCACAGGACAGGTGAGTCTTTGTAATATTGAGAGAAGGATGATATGGGACTGATCTTACTTGATGGTTGATGGATGTTGACGCCAGGGGGGAAGACTGAGAGGTGAGTTCCAATCCTGCGGTGGGAAGCGGAGAAGTTGTCCGGGGAAGTTTGCACGTCGGATGGAGTGATGCTGGAGCGGACAGATCGAGCCGAGCCAAGAGGAGCGTAGAGACCAGATGGATGCGAGGAACCAGAGAGAGATCTTGTGGGGAAGGAGCTCGGGAGATGACTGGAACCTGAGGTGAGCACAATGTTGTTAGGAGCGTGAGAAAAAGGGAGCAACAAAGTAGCAAACAAAATCATAAAACTAGAGAACTACTGGAGACATAACTAGAGCACAAGAGAACTACAAAAATACATGAAACACTAGAAATACGTGAAACACTAGAGAAGGCGCTGAGACAAGGAGTAACAAACACTCAGGGGTCGGGTAGCTGGTCCACCACTCCTCTTATACTGGCCCAGCTCGTCAACGCCAACAGGATGCACCTGGGGTGGCAAACGATCCACCAGAGGGCGGGCACGGGTGACCCCCTGTGGACAACTGGAGAGGTGCTAAAAGGAACTCACTCTGACAACATGACCTGGCAGCTAATGAAGAAAAATGCCAATTTTTTACATTAAAAATGTATTTTAAAAAAATCCAATGGGTGTAAGACTCATTTTTATTAAGTTACTCACATGACCTGCGAGATATTGAAGAAATATGCCAAATCTTCATAGTAAAAATTAATACAAAAATAGGATGAACTTGGATTAAAACAAGTGTGCCTCATCTGTGTCATACTGTAGAATAATTCCACAGTATTGTTTTTACATGGGGGGCCATAACAAGAGAGCTATTAATTATTGTTTCTCAAGAGCACGGTTGATTTAGGGACTGTCAATAAATGTCTGAACTAAACATTCGGATATTTATTGACAGTCCCTAAATCAACCGTGCTTCCCAGGAATCAGCGCCTGAGAGTGGTTTGCCCAAATCTGAGTTACTAAATTGGATCAGCCCTGAGCTAGAAAACTCTAATATCTTGTCTTGAAAATCCAATATCCAACTTAGGCAATACATAGCGCTGTGACTGTCTTCTGTTTGACAGCTTTAACATTGAAAAATCTAAATCCTTAAATTCCGGGTCAAAGGCCAAAAGTGGTGTCGTCCAATGAGCGATTCCTCAGGTTTTCCCACTTGGACCCACGACTTCCGTTTTGTTTATGTTGTTGTTTTTGTTATTTGTAATTGTGCTTAGTTAGTGTTGTTGTGTTTGAACTTCATTGCCACTGTAGAAAACAGACTGGCAGGTGTAAAAAAACATTTAGATTCAAAAACAAGGCTTTCTTTCTGAATGACAAAGATGCTAACAGCTGCCCCTTGTGGCACATATGTATAAAAATACGTAGCTCAACCAGATGTATCTCTACCATGCAGAAATAGTTTATCCCCAATGGACTTGAACATGTGATTGCATTAAACAATTTTTTAGAAAATATGTATGAAAAGGGGCTGAATATCAATATTAATCCAGACTTTACAGATTATTATTTGTTAAAACATTTGAAAACCATGCATAACATCAATTAAATTTGACAATAATTATTATTCTGTGTTAGCATTACAAAAAACACTGCAGATTGTGGTTGTAACACAATAAAATGTTGATCAATTAAAATGGTGTAAAGACTTCAGGTAGTATAAGGTTAGGAAACAATTTTGGTACCTTTAAAACTACTGCTATCACTGCACACTCCAGAGAGCTGAGAAACATGTATTCGAATTGAGGTTTTGAATGTGGAAACAAGAATGCTGGTTGACACAAACTAGGAAAGTATGAACATGGAAGTCAATCACATGTAATAGCAAAAAGAAGAATTGTAGGAATGCAACAATCTCTCACTTCTAACATTTTTTACAATGTCTCCCTCTGCAACAAAACAAAGCAACCTTACATTCAAGCCACACATCCATTCACCTCCCCAGGGTCCAAACCAATCTCTCCTGTCTTTATGTAGGCAGTGTCTCTGCTTCAAAATGCAGCAGCTATCAAATCCATTAATCCATCTGCCGAACATGACTATGACTGATCTGGTTGCCAAACAATCAATTTGTACCTCTCTCTCACTCGCTCTTCTGGCGTGGAAGTACAAAATATCATGAAACAGTATCAATGGTATTGTTCCAGTACAATAAAATTGTAAAGTAATAAGGCAATAAGTGTTTGACCTTGGCAGGAAGCTAATTCATCTGCCCATCTGTCTTAATTACTTCTTCTGAAATGGATACGGAAGACAACCCGAACATTTCATTCATCCTCAGATGACATTTCCATTTTTTATCTCAGGGGTGATGCCATTTTTCTTTTGGGATGCTCCATTTTTTTATCATGAATTCTCAGGATCGGTTAAAAAAAGCACAACATAAATGAAGACGAAGCCGTGTGCAAAACCCACATCTCGAGGTCAGGACCATGGGTTGGGACTTAAGAGAGTAACCTAAATGTAAACTTTTGTGAAAGCAGTTTACAGCCCATAAAAGAGTACTTTCAGAATTAAGTGTCTACGTTTTAGGTTGACCCACTCTTCAACAAAGCAAGTTACATGTATGTTAACGCCTGCGAAGGTATCAGTGCAAACAAACTGTTCAAGCTGTTTACAAACAAGTAAATAACTGTGTTCATATAGAGTAAAAATAGCAGATAAAATTTAATGATTTATTTTAGTTACAAACATGGAAAAAATAACATGACACAATGAATCGTGTTATATAAGCATGAATCATGAAAAGCATCAACAATATTAACTAAGATGTTATAGTTTGTAAAGTTACATGTTATCTTTAAATGGAACTACAGATTTTTTTTTTTAGACATCAAATCTTAGTAACTTAGTAACTTGATTATTATCTAACATTGACTGCTGGTACGACAGCAAACATTAAAGTCACAAACTAAAGTGTTTTTTTTATTATAAAACCAGTCAGAGTAAAACATTTGCCTTTATTGTGACAATTACGGAACTAGATCCCTTTCAAAAAGGTGTGTGCACATCTCTAACATTCGTATTCGTATTTATTTGTCAATAAGGTTCTTGTACCCAGAACACTTGTTTTGATGCGAGTATGAATCAAAAACGTTTTAGTGCAAAGTCTTGTGAATACAACTCTAATATCTACAACTACAAACATGTCCTTTCCCCGTGGACACAAATTCGATTGCTCCGCCCTGTGACGTCATCATAAAAACATTTTACTCGTACCCTAAAGTTGATTTCCTGTCCATTGAGAAAGGGTGTGTTTGTAGTCGTAAAAAATAGAGTTGCATTGACAAGACTTTGATTGATACTCTCAGACTCACAAATATTTCAGGACAATTTTGGGTACAAGAAATTGTGTATACACCTTTTTGACTGCGATCTTACTCCACAGAGTAGGAACTTAAAGTTACTGATGGAAATTACCAATTAGCTTTTTTCTTCAAATGAGGTTTTTACTTCAAATTAATATGTAACTTTATTTATCACATTAAATCCCAATCATTCCATGCGGTTATGAAGTTATATAATGTTAAAAAGGCTTAGGCATCTGAACATTTTTACAATGGACCTCACCAACACACTGTCTGTCTAGATAATTTTGAGCTAAAGCTTCAAAGCTAAATTATGCACCCATGCAAAATTCAGCAAAAAGTGTAGTTGCTTAAATTTCAGTTACAGGTGCAGGTTCAAGTGTTCAGAAGCACTAAATATATATTTTTCTGCCCAATCAAATCACATTAAGGAAACAACCTGCCAGAGACAACTATATTAACTACACCAGCGATCTGCAGCCTTGTTTTATTCAAAGAGCCGCTTTTACTCCAACTGCTACCAAATAAAACTCACTGCAAAAAAAGCAATTTTTTAAATATGCATTACATGAAATTGTTTTAGTAGGGCCGCTGAAAAAATTATATCTGCATGCTGAGTTTAGAACAAAATGTTTCCCTTTTTTGTAAAAAAATATATAGTGCAACATGGGGTTTTTCTATAAATAAAAACATATTGAAAGACGGGTTACATTCTTTAAAGCTGGTTACTTTTAAAGTACTTTAAGAAACTGATGGAGATCTTATAAGCACATTTTGCATAAGAATGTATAGAAAACACACTTAAAACGACCCCTTTATTATTTTTTCCATAATTAAAAACCCTTCCTTTTTGTTTTTGTAAGACCCACTTTGGAGCTTCAGGTTGCAGACCCCAGAGCTAGGCTGTCTCTCAGATGAACACAGTGGTACAAAAATCTGCCACCATTAAGGAAAATATTAGGTTTACATGCACATTTATACATATAGTTTTTCTTACTTTTTATTTACTTTCTATTAATATTATAGATATATAATTCTTTTTTTATACTCTAAGTGATACCAAAGCCAAATTAATTTTATTTATTTGTCAGACCAGGACCTAAAACACGGGGAAGAGACGTGTGAAAATGGTTTCCTTAAAAAAAAAAGAAAAGAAAACACTGAAACTAAAGTCTCGGAGTTAACCAAAAAACCCACAGAACCAGAGAAGCAGCATGGCAGAATGATCTGACACTGAATGTGGAGAAACAAGCTGTGTTTATAGTTGGGGGCTTAATTACTAGAATTCTAGACAGCTGAGTTAAGAAGCAGACAGGAGACGGGTTGAGAGTGTAGGCACCTGAGATAATGAGAGAAGCTTCTAGGTAGATCTGGAAACAGATGCAAAGAGATGAAATATAGGAGTGACACAACAATGTTTACACAGAGACTCAAATACTACAGCTTTAGAACAAAGATCCGATGGCACAACAGGAAATCCGGAACTCTAGTGAATTTAAATAACAACTTCAATTAAGAGGATGGTACAAATGCATACCTCAAATACTAGTATATATGGAGTATTAAACTCAAGGAATAAAATTAAGATTAAAAGTCTGACGAGTCCTAAAATAAGGCGAAACACAAGAAAAATTTAAAGACACAGAAAGTACAGAAAGCACAGAAATTGAGCAATAAAACAGATTTTGATATTGATTCCTTAGAAAATTCAGACGGTGAGTGGTCAAGATTGTGAATAACTTAATAAAAACTAGAACAAATATTTACCTTTTCACCTCTTATTTAACAGACCATCAAATGTTATAGTAAAATAATTTATGGTATCAGAAATATAATCAATAAGTATACATCAGTTGTATTTAGGAATTTGAAAAATAATGTTGCATCAAAACTACAGATTTTTAATTTTTTTTTCTTTCCCATCTGGAAATATATGAAAAAGTCTGCTATTTGTTGTGATTTCACATTCCAAAGGAAGTTAGCAATATTTACAAAATGATTTTAAATATTGAAATATGTGGGCAGATTCCTGTTTTTCCAGTTATACTTTTGTTTAAATGGATGAAAATAGTAGACTTCTAAAGTGGATAACTACTAGTGAAGTTTGTTGGAGAAATCTGTGACTCTGCCTGTCCTTCAGGGCTAAATCACTGAAGTCTGAAGCTGACTGCTGTCACTAAGCAGCGGTTGGAGGAACTTGTGGCTTGTCAGTCTCAGATGGTCCTTTCAGCGGGAGTTTGGTGTCTAACAGATGACTCAACACCAAAGAGGAGTGCTGGCTGCCAGTCACTGAGACACCAGGCCTTTGATATAGAATGAAGCTTCAGAGTGAGATAAAATGTTTTTTAGATATTCGCAATAATCTAATTTAACAATCATGTTCACTCTAATATTGTCTAATTAAAAAAGGTGTTTGATTTCCATACTACCAAATCTACAAGGTGTTCCAAAACCATGCCTATGTTTTCAATTATTTTGTTTTTATCAAGTTACAACCACAAATTTCTGTGTTAGTATGGGATTATATATCATAGACAAACAGAGTAACACATTACTCCAGAGTGGAAGTAAATGATGTACACTTTTTTTACATTTGGTTGTTTTATTTTGAAGAACCAAAATTAAAGCTGCAGTGCTTTTGGATTATGTCTCTCCCTGCTCTGCTTTTTCCAAATCCATAAAAGATTTATTTTAGAGTCTAAATAATCTAAGTCTAAATAATTCCATTAATCTCAGCACAGCAATATGCTACCTTTACCATGTGTCATTGTGTGGAAGGGTGTCTTCAAGGTTATGTGCAGTTAGTTTGCTTTTGTGCAAAATACATTTAATTGTCAGGACAAATGGTTGCACAGTGCTCAATGAAATGTTTAACAAATAAACTGAGTATTAACACTAATCCTCAATTTCATTGTTGAACTGTTTTGTGTTGGTTAGATGCTGTCTGTTCTATTTTGTTCTCCAACAAACCTCTGCGGAACTGGACAGACCTACATTTATACTGATACAGTTGAACAATACTATTAAAGTTTTTGGGTCCAATATCTAAAAATTTGACAACATTAAAGCACTGTTTGGACTTTTTCAAAGTAGATAGAATATGCCAGCAAAAAAAGAGAGAAAACACATTTAGCAGAGGGAACCTAGAAAGAAAGGAACAGGGAGCTTGACGCAGGCCTTTCGTTGGTTTTAGGCTCGCAGCAGCCTCGCGCATAAAGAAGCCCACAGTGAGCGGTGCGAGAATGCAAAGCAGGTCATCTGATAGCAGAAAGCAGAAGGTATAAAAGGGGGTGCGTGTCTGCTGCGAGGCAGCCTAGAAGCATTTGTCAGAAGGCAGTGACAAAAGGAGGGGTTGAAGGGGCCTTGCTCGCCACTATTCACAGACAATTTGTTAGCCTGGCTGTTGAAGACAGGCCAAAGACTTGTGAACAGCTGGAGCCCTGCCGTGATTGATAAATGCGGCCTCAAAGAACTTCATTTTGATATGAATGAAGACAAAAGCGTGACAACATTCGACGAGCTCCCTTAATATTACCGTCATTAAGTGGCGCCCGTGGATGACGCCCTGTCCTCAGCTGGGAATACACAATGCCAAAAGGGAGGCCCTCCTAGTAATTAACATTTTTATGGCAAAGAAAAACCTATTTTGGAACAGATTTGTTATTAATTCAGCTTTCAAGCTTATTAAAAAAACACTTAATCTGCTTTTAAAGGTTTACATTACACAAAGGACTAATTATCAGAAAGCAATGCCCCTTTGATGGCAAAGTCATGCATTTTGAGAAATCCTTTTGAATCCTGCACCTCAAACAGTTTTTAAGAAAATCCAACAAAGTTTCATAGTATTTCAAAGAGCCATTATATTATTCCATTTAGAAAATGTTGTCATGTTAATCATGGCATATAACAAAATTGCAGCATGTTTCGACTTTGCACCATACTGAAATATTGCTGCTTCCACATCAGAGGCTCACTTAGGTCAGTGGAAATGTGGCTGATCAGCTTTGATACATCCATTTACTGTTACTCTTTACTAACCCCTGGTTTATTTTCAATCACACCTAAGATAAAAATCCTTCCTTTCTGGTTGAGATAAAAAAAGGAAATTTATTCCCTCAGTGTTTTATCAATTTAAGACAGGGTTTTTCATCTCTTTTATAGAATTGAGAGTAAACTATGCACATCCATGCCTAACCTATTTAATGGCTGAATAGTGCCTAAGACCTACTTGAGTAAAATTGAAAAGTTCTCCACCATTAAGTGATACATATGGCTGTGACTGAACTCCATAAAAATTGGGAATTGTTCTATTTTAATTTAAAATTCCACTTTAGACACTCCTCACAGTGACAAAGAGGGAATATCCATCTGGTAATATAGTTGAGAATTTGCCGCCAGGTTTTTTACAATGAATGAGTGAATATTGATCAAGTTTAAAAATTTAAAAATAAATACAAAAATTGCTTGATCAGGTACTGGTTTCAACCTCACTCCAGTGGAGGATGGGATGGAGAAAGGAGAGGGGAGGGGGCTTTTACTGGGTTTCCATGGAGAGAAGCGCCTTAAACAATATTCAGAATCCCAGTGTTCTGTGCCGACTTTCAAAAGGAGATCAATCTCACTTTGAAGCACTGGAGACTTCATTTGTTTGTGAAGGATGTGAGGTGCAGCCTTACTGACTACGTCAATTCTTCAAAGCCCACCAGAAGTTGACACCAAGAGTCTCTGAATTCATAGTGATTTTCTTTATTTTTTTGTTAGAGAGCGGTTCTCAAGTTCACGGATACGTTCATAAGTGCAGCCTATTTTTTTTTTACCTTATTTAGTTAGAATACGATAGTTTTGGAAATAGGAATTCTTTATTTAAAGAAAACACATGAAATTCTCCAGAAAAAAATAATAAACTTTCCTTGAAACTAGCCACAAAGTAGATTTAAACATAACTGTTTTGTTCTGAACATAACATATAATGTTGTCCAAACATGATGGTCCTAAAAATAGTTTGATGATTTCAAAGAAGCAAGATGACTGCAAAACACCCCCTGTTATTGTCTGAAGATTTATAACAGATTTGAAAATGCTTTTAGACACTTTGTCTATGTTGTTTGAGCCGCTGGTTCCGCTTTATATTCTTTTAAAATGCAAAAAGAGAAAATGATGTGTGGCGGGTTCTTTAATAGAGCTCAAAGCTTTGAATCCCCACTAAAAATAAAGGAAATACTAAATGATCAGAGTATATACATTTATAACCTTTATCTGATTTTTATCAAGCCTAACAAAATTCATCAAATATATTTTTGGGTAATTTATGTGCTTGTGGACAACAAATGGTTGGAGCTCTTATTTTTGATTGATTTAATAAATTATGATAAAAGAAAATCTGATGTTCCAATTTAATTCACCAGTCAGTTTTAAGGCTAAATATTTTTTTTTTTAATAACTAAAGGAGAAACTAATTATGCAATTAAAAACTTATATTAAATTATTTCATTTTATTATCCAGTTTAATACTAACATGTTTGTTTAATATAAATATATATATATACATTTTGCTATTTCACAGCATTTTGTTTACATTTTACAATTCTTGCTAAAACTGTTTGATACTAAGTATTTACAGAAAACAAGAAAAGACACATCATAGTAGTCTCCAGAATTTAATATTTATATTATTAATACAAAATGAATAATGAAGCAGAAATGAAAAAGACCTGCATATTTATTAAAATAATAATGATCAACAATAGAATATCTTGATTTTTTCCCAAGAATAAATTATTTTCCCTTTTACTAAACTATAAATTTAAAGGGAAAAGAAATATTCAGGATATTTATCGAGATTGAAAATTAATTATAAATAAAATAAATTACATGGAGAAATGGTCTTTTAAATTAGTAACTGAAACACAAGCGACATGAAATAAACATTTTCACATTCAGTTAACAATTTACTATGTAAATGTATGGCTGATCTGAATCATGGAATTACAATTGAAAATTCGAAATAATTTTGTAAGATTGTTACAAGTTAAACTTTTTATGGAACATTTTATCCGTTGTGAGAAGCAAGGGCTTTAATGCAGGAAAGAAGAACAAATAGATGATTTTATAATTCCAATCATCAAGTTTCAATCAGGTCAGTTCTCTGCCTGTGCAGACGGCTTAGAATGTCTTACTTTGGGGTGTGGATGTTGTGGTGTCACCTCTCTGGGAACTGACAAATGTCCCTTGACCTCAGTTTCTTATCTGTGTTCATCAAGTCTTGGATTTTCAAATATTTTAGGTTCACCTGGCCAAGGACTTTGCTGTTTATTTTTCCCCTGTTTCTTTAAGTCATCCAACACTCAAAACCCGGAGCTGACAAGCAACCAAACAAGGAGATAACACCAGCTTAATCAGATAAATCTGGGCTTTGGTTAGCCAGTAATAGAATGAGAATATAATAACCATACTGTCATGAAAAGATGATCTAAATTCTTATATAAAGTTTCATGCATATAATCATTCATACTTTCTGACTAATGAATTGTGGATCATTAAAATGCTTAATGAATTGTTAACTCTTTACAGTTTACCCTAACTGCATCAACACCATGAGCAGAGATTTCTCCTGCTATGTTTCCAAACATTGCAATTCTCTCTCTACGGACATTCACAAAACGGATGCTCTATATTTGTTTAAATCCAAACTCAAATACCATCCGTTCAAATTGCTCACTCACTGCTTGTTCATTGTTACGTGGACATGTTTTTTCAATCTTGTATTTCAGTTATTACACTGCTTGTCCTGTACATTAAAGTATTACCATTAGTATTAGTTATATCGTTAAACCAGCGATTTACAGTGTAGCCTTTATTAGGTGCTCTTAATAGTGTTCACAAGCAGTCATTATTCTTTCAGGAATAATACCTCTGGATTAAAAAAGATAAATGCATTTGGATGATTCATGGATAATAGGTTGTTTAGT
>JAVLVB010000546.1:2387643-2419701 GCA_032876305.1 Orestias chungarensis | reverse complement strand
TATATACATATATGCACCTGGCCTTAAACCTAAGGATCACAGATATTTTATCTCAACCCAACATAAACGTCAGATCTCGGCACACAAACACACAAACCTATTCAGATACACACTCGGTTGCAAAAGCAATGTCTTGCCTTGGGCCACACTTGGTAAGAATAGTATATTACACAAGGTGCTACCCTGTAGGCACAATCTTCCTGTTGCTCTTTTCTCTTAAAGAGCACCTCAATGAAAAGAAAAGAAAAGAAAAGAAAAAGAGAAATTGATAGACTTCTTGTTAGGAAGGTGACAGCATGTTTAGGATCTTTGATGTGATAAGATTAATTTCTTGAGTAATTTATTTTTGTGATTAAATATTTTCCGTCTCCATGCTTATGGGAATCTATTTTAGAAATGTATTCTATTTTACAAATAAGTATAAATATGAGGAGGCTTTCTTATTAGATAGTTAATAATAATGCAGTAGTGAAGTAAAGATATTAATTAATAAATATTTAAAAATTCTTGATAATCTGCCACCCACACAAATCTGGCATCCTTAGGTTAGTTTTTTACATTTTTTTCAGATTTTCTTTCCTTTAATCTGGATGGTTGCTGTTGCTGGTTCAGATAATTAATTTACTGGACGTTGTCTTCATCATTTATTTAGTTAAATTTCCTGTCCTTTCCTTGTTGTACCTGTCTGTGGTGCCCTTATTCTTTTCTAGTCATATTGAATAAGCTAGAATATTAAAGAAATATTAATTTTCGTTATTACTATTACTATTATTATTTACAAATGAATTACACATAGAATTTTCTATTATTGATTTCTGATACTTTTCTATTCACACATTATGAAAAAAAAAATACCATTACAATATTATGCCAGAACAATAAAAATCATTTTAACACAGTGAATTGGATTTATAAAACCTTTGATATAATGCCTGCTAATAAGATAATTTTATTCTGAAATGAGACTCATCTAAAAAAGGTTTTTAAATTCATTGTATGTGACTGTATATACTGCAAAGCACAGCGGCGTTTGGAAATTCCTGAAGCTCACTGAGAAAAAAAATGCTTTAAGTTTAATGGTTGTGCTTGCTTGTTGATTTTGTCGTGCTTCCGCGATGCCTTGTTTGTTATTTAGACATATTTCGCCTCGCTCAGTAGGCTGTAGTCTACACTGAGTTAATGCTTGGATTAAATTTCCTCATAGCGCAGTAGCTTCCCTGAGCCCTATTTAAGTTGGTAAGCCTCATGATTATTATGGCACAAGCAGTCATTATCAAAGGATAGAAACATGAACAAAAAAAAGAACAGAGTGAAAGGAAGAGTGGAAACAGTGGGGATGGGGATGGGGATGCAACACAAGCACCAGTGAAATGGATTGGCTGTGGAGCTTGGAGTATTTGTTTTAGGCCGTGGCTGTGGTTCTCTGCCAAGCAGGCGGACAGCTCCTAAGTTTCCAAGTCAGCAGTGCCCTTAAAAAAGGCTCCCCCACCCCATTACAGGAAGGATGTAAAGATAATGTAGTGTGACACATGTTATGTACACTGGGTCTCTGCAAGAAGAGCTTCAGGGACACAGGTGTCATAAGAGCCATTAATCTACCATTGTCACGTGTTATTGCAAATTAAAAGCACCGTGTTACAGTTGGCAGCTATTGTTGCGAACGGACATGGAGCCGGGAGTGCGAGAGAGACCCCTGGAGACGATGACCAGCCTTTTGGTGAACACGGCTGTCTGGACCTTTTACAAATTGACACGTATTAGAATGCACAATTCTGCAGAGAAAAACTATTACCTCTCAGATTAACATCCGAGTGGCTTTCCACCAACCCCAACTGCTTCTGAATCTATTTGCTTTAGGGGAAAAAAAGAAAAAGAGTAGCTCAAGCTGTTCTTTACTGAGAAACATACAAATAATTTGTCGGTGTTTAGGAAGGAATTTTTATTCACAAATTCTTAAAACGTGAAACAAGCTGAGCAAAAGTAAAACATGAAATCGGTGTTGTAACCAATCACCACCAAGTTGTATACTTTATTCCATCAAGGATTCAAAAGTAAGCAAAGGCTGCAAATCACACACCAATGTTAGAGTCCTGGACTTGACTTTGTTGCCCCCACATGTACCAGGACAGGGCTGCTCATGCCCAATCCTCAAGAGGTACCATCTTTCAAGTACCATCCTTTTGGATGTTAACAAGCCATTCAGTTCGTTCAAGTTTTTGATTTTAAACTTGAAAGTTTTTAGCTTTCAAGGACTGGAATTGGGCTTCAAATTTTTACGAAAGCACTCAGGTCAGATGGAAAAATACATAACTAAAGGGATCTGTTCTTTTCTGCATAATCACACCCGAATGCGGAAGAGCAACCAGAGCTTCAAGCCCCATGTCGCTTATTAATCCGTACAAAATGGGTCTTAATAACCTTGGCCAAAGCTGACAAAAAATTGACCAGCATTAAAAATTAGCTTTTGTTATCATGCAATATCTGCACAAAACCTTAGCACAGAATGAAACCAATATTAGAATATCATTTGTCATTTATACAGAAGTTTGAATAATTAACTAAAAATAAAACAAATTGAATATTACAATGTTATTTTAATTTGTGTAACTTCCAAGACTGTTTTTTGTTGTTGTTTTTTTTGTCTAAATTTTGATATTTTATTAGAACCAAAGAGAAAAATTACTTGCTGTATTACACAGGTTTTTGAAAATTGCTCTCGAACAACAAATTGTAAAACTGATAGTAGCTATTCATTCCCTTTCAAGTACAAAATCTTACATACAAATCCGATATGCAAAGACCAAAGCATCTGCATCTGTAAAGCTTGTTACAGTAAAACATTTCTTTTAACTTGGTGGTAACTTTACACTGATTAATAAGTGTAAGATCTGTAACAAAGTTTTTATTTACACAACAGGAGCCTATTGTTCCCTAACAAAACATGTTGGTCAACACCCCTTCAATGAAAGTGGAGACCTCCTCAGTACCAATTAATCTAACTTAATCCAGTATGTTTTGAAGAAACGGATAAATGTTTTTCAAAGCACTTTTACCGCTCCCTAGGCTGTGCAATCCTAGGTGGGCCCCCAAATCTGCCGTATAAAGGGCCCCCAGCCTATGAAGGGACCAAAAAGTAACATTATTTATAAGAAAAACAGGTACAGAAATGCCATGATAAAGATAATGATAATTATAATATGATTCAAGAGCCAATATACCCAATAGCAATCAGAACTGTGATTGTGTGCTACTCAAACTGTTAAAATGATTATATTCTATATCTAAATGTCACATGGAGTAACAAAAATTGTCAAATGAGTAATGGATGATGTTTTATGTGTAATGTTTATCAGCATCTGTTTCAGTCGGAAGAAAGAACACAAAGTCAGAGAGCAGCAAAATGTCTGCACCTAAATGCAACAAACTAAATGTGATTAATAAGCCATTTAACTCAATTTTTGTAGGTAATCAATTAGGCTCAGTCCACAAAATGCATAAACCTACACATTTTTAACGTATAGCCATAGAAAAGCTACAAATACTTTGTTTTTTTTTTGTTAATTAATTATCCATCAATCCACTTAGCAATTTGGTACACATTCCTTAAAAACTAATTACTGATCTTTGGCGATGCAGAACAAGCATTTTACATTACACAGACAGTATTTCATTTGTGTTTACATAATCAAAACATTCAATTAGAAAAGCAAAATGCAGCTGTGTTCATCCAAATGGATTCAAATGAGTTTTAATTTGATTTCATTTAGCCCAGAATTGAACCAGGCAGGGACATTATACAGGTGTGTTACTGTAAAAATGTACAATGTTGTGTTAGGGTTACACGAGCGAACATCTGTTGGCATGTTATTTAAACATACTACGGAGCTGGTGGGAGCGAAAAAAGGAATAGGAAAGAAAAAGCTGTCTGACTTCAAGGTGCCACATCAACCTTCCAACACATTGTACAAAGACTTCAAGACCTCCGTTTTCTTTTAATCCTCTGCTGAACAAAGAAGCTAAACCTGATTCAAAGCAAATGCTCTGCTTTTTTGTTTTCGGGGGCAGTCACACAGATTCATACCACTCCTCAGAGATGTGTTGGTTGAAGCTGCTTGCTGGGGGTTGTGACCTTTGGGTGCCAAACCCGCAGAGAGGAGTCTGGTTTACCGAGCAGCCTATCCGATGCACCAGCAGCAGCTCCTTTGTTACCAGAGTGTTAATTCAGACTAATGTCAAGACGAATACTATCACTCCCAGAGATAATCAATAAATGAGCAAAGAGAATGAACAGGCATGTCGATCACACATACAAAGCCACTGTGGTCAAACATTGTTATCACTTCTGTGTAATGGGCTCATGTTGAGTATGTCCGAACATTTGGTTTGACTTCCTGTAGTGAAAATCTGTACTGATGGACACTTTGAGGGGCATTAGAAAGTCTTTCAATTTTAACATTTAAAAAAGATTTTAGATATTTTATCTAAACTTACTGTAAATAATAATAAATGCAAAAATAACAAAGCAGCAATCATAATTTGATGCTGCAAGAAGCAAATATCAATAAAAAATAAAGACCATCACTTTTTCAACTAATTGTAAGAGTTTCTTCTGTAAGAGGTTTGTATGTTGTCCCCCTGTATATACAGGTTTAATAAAGGTACACTGATTTTATACCCCAACCTTATTCACATTAAGCTTACTCTAATCCTTAACAAACCTGATCTTCTTGGATCTTTTACGCACTCCTATGGTCTTCTTTTAATTTGCACAACCAAAGTGTTCAACTCAGAGATGAAAAGTTTTACGATAGAAGAAGAGCTTCAGAAGGCCTGATGTTTTGTGCTGGTTTTAACAGTGAATAATGCAAGAGATGAAAGTACCAGAAAACCGGGGATTTACCCCTAGAATGTCCTAATGTTTTTGTTAACTCTGAAAGATAAATTATTCTAAGATAAAAACAGAAACAATTAAACATGTATTCCTTGGCATATTTGTTTAATAAAAGCTTTTTCTTTTTTTCTACTGTTCAGTAAATAATTTTGTTTATCCGTCATATGTTTTCCGTCACCCTATGATTGAGGCTATTATAACAATGGTGACTTGTTTCACTGGTGTCATTTAAGACAATCTTATACCCATATCAACATATTATAAGGATGTTATTCAAACTACAAGTGCAGTTTTGTATTTACTCGGCAACATTAATGGAGTTCTCTTAGATTTGTCAGAATTGATGAGGGCAGATTGCACGGTCCTCAATTTGAATTGCAGGAAGAGTGTGCAACTTGACCCAGGATGGCTCGCCTGGTGCGTGGGAAGTGCAGAATGACAAATATGGATGTGGGGGGTATTGATCAGGTGCTGTGGCTCAGGCAAGCTGATTGAGAGTAATTAATGACTCTATTTGCTTTGGTAGAAAAGAGAACAACTGAGCTTGATAAAGTGACCAAGAGCAGCAGCAGTAGAAACAGGTGAGTGGCCTTCATCTGTCTGTGTAGATATATTCATTTGAGCCAAGTTGTCACAGAATGGTCAGGATTATCGTTTGCTTCTTATGAACATTTTAAAATAAATTATTAGGGGTCCCTTTATTGATCCTACTCAGTTTGATATTATACTACTGATATTAAACCATTATATTGATTAGCTTACATTGGTGTTTTGGGGCAGTCTGGATAGTCTTTTTTATGATTTCAAGATGCAAGAGGGCCAATATCGCTGTATTGTCTTATCTGCTCAGTTAAACCTTTCTGCTTATTAACTTTTCCAGAATGGAGTTATGACAGTGTTGTGAAATGTCTACCTAAACTAATACCAGTCTTCTGTTGTTGCTTTCACAATTGATCACTGTGATAAATGGTGATGAATATGCCAAATGATGAAAGAAAAACATAGTTTACAGGCTGTATATTAGACCAGTACCTTAAGCTAAATTAAGCCGCTTGTTTTTTTTCTTTTTTTTTTCTGAAACCTGAATGATAAATGGTAGTAATGCACAAGTTTTCACATTTTTTATGTCTATTAGAAAAGGTTGTTAAAAGCAATGTTATTTAAAATAACTCTCTCAATTTAGGGAAAATGTGGAAACACATTTGCCAAATAAGGTTTTGATGTAGTGAATATTTACATGACTGATAAGCTCTTTCCACTGTTTGACTCTTGCCAGACATTCCCATAACTGGCCGAAAGCAACCACAGGGAGTGTTGATATTGTCTGGGCTTTGCATCATAATACAAATCACGTTTATTTTATTTTCTGAGATGTGAGGTCCATCCTGATTTGCAGCCTCTGCTTATTGTTTATGCACAAGGTCATGTCAACATTTGTAAATTTGTAGTTTCTGTTTTTTTTATGTTTTTTTTGCTACATTTTAAAGGTTTGCTCAAATTTCACATGGCAATTGGATAGAAACAAAGCAACTGAGACCTCAGGATTTTCTGCACAGTTTGATGTACAGCAACAGTGGTCTTTAAGATGCTTAGCAAATGTAGCGTCAAAAGGAGTCTCAATGGAAAGTGTCCACAATGGAGGTGACGGTTTAAAGCCGAAATCGAGGCAACACAGAAAGAATTAAGCAAGTTGTCAGAATTTCAGAAGGGTACATCCAGAAAAAGAAACCCCAGTTACACAGACAAATGCTCATAACCGATAGAAAAGGCCCTGGAAAATGACAAAGATTCTTGGTCTTGGCTGCCCAACTGAAACAAAGAAGATAAAAACCAGACAAATAAAAAGGCTTTTTCCACTGAACCACCTAAACTGCTCTCCCAGTGGTAAGGTAATAACACACAAGTCAACCCACCAACGATGGAGACTGAGCAATATTTCAAAGGTTTTAACTAAAAAACAATGGTCAAATAACAATGATGCACAGTGGGACACTAAACCTGCATTAAATAAGCCATACTTTCAAAAGTCATCTCTGTGGGAAGAACAAAATCTGGGCAATCAAGAACTATACCTTGCCAGTAAGCATCCGGCATAATCCTAAATTAGCTCCACAGCAGATCCACAGCATGTTTCTGTGCTAGTAAAATTAGATTAGATTTATGTAGTCTTATCTATTTTGTTAGCAAAAAGCATTACCATTCACTTCTAAAATTTCCGGAAAACAAATAATGTAGCTTGCATTTTGAAAGACAAGCCCTGTTTATGTCACACTGATTGCTTAAATAAAATACCATCTGCTGAAAGTTTTTATGTCGGTGAAGAAGAAAAAAAAATAGGGAAAAGCATTTTGCTGAACTTTTTATCATACAACAAACTACAGAAATGCATTCTTTGATGACTATATAACTCATTAAATATTAAACAAAATGCTTAAAAACCAATTATCTATTTTCATACTATTAGCATAATATTGAAATACTTTCAGTAAAGAAGAAAAATTTCAGTTGTGGACACATTTGAACATTTGTATGTCCCATAGCGTTTAGGGGGTTCTTTTATTTTTATTTTATGTAAAAGTAAACTTACTAATATGCTATTTGCAATGCCATTATTACATAATCAATCTTGAAGGCACTGTACCCACAAAAAATTTATTTATTTATTTATTTATTGTGAGCTTGCTCCAATGGTGTAGAAAAAAACATTTAAAAGGAAAGCCAAATGCAGTGGACCCCACATATTTATAATTTTGTGGTGGAAAATAATTATAAATTATTTCTTGAAAATTAACGTCTAAAAGTTTTTTTAATTTTTTTATTTCTGTGTTGTTGTTCTTTTGTCTTTTGTGTACAGCATATCTAGTAGTATTTCAAAGATAATGCAGCTTTGGTAGCTGCGATTTCTAGGTGCAAAGGTCCATAACATAATATCAGCTTACGTTTACATATCAGCCAATCCAGGAGCGCCGTTAACTTAATTAGGTGGGGACCTAAAAGCAAGGATAAGGCTGTGGATATGTAGACATTAGCCTCCGGTGTAGTGTCAGGAATGTCTCTATTGTGTGTATTAACCAATATGAAGGAGTTGAGCATTTTTGAAATTATAAAATAGGCAGGTATAAGCTTTTTTAGTGTGCGTGAACTTCAGATATTCCAAGGTAAATTTGGTCCCTGGATCCTGCAAATACAACTGTAATCCACAAATGTAAGCGTTTCTCTCCTAATTCCTACTCTTTAAAACACTATATGTATCCTATTCGGGCATTTTTTTATGTATGAACTTCTTTATTTTCATATACAGACTGACTAAAACACTTGCAGGAATTTAACAAAAAAAAATCAAGAAATAGTTTTTTGCTGCCAGAATGTTGGTAGAAAAAAAAATCATAGCTTCAGCATTTTGTAGCTGTCAGCACAAATCTAGTTTTACACAATTGTGTTCAGGCACACAGTTCTTCTCTAAATCTATTTTATAGCTAATGGAGGTCCTTTTTGGACAGTCGAGTTCATCCTTTGACCCCAACAAAAGGTCACAGAGCTAGATTGAAAGGCCCTTACCCTCCCAAATGGTGCTTTTGCACAGAAATGATTGATCAATTGAATTCTATGGCAGGGGGAAAACGTGGGATTAAGTAGAGTATTATGCACACAACGAGTTGAGGTATGATGTTCATTTCGACTTCATTTTGGCTCCCTCTTGCCACCAGGTCAGGCAATCAATAGCAGGCCCTTGCATACTATATATCACCACTCTCCCACTGAGGGAAGAACATAATCTGCGGAAAATTTAGAATGACAGATTTGTAAGGTAGCTGAAGCTTTACTGGGATTCTGAAAGGAGACCAATGCTGCGGCCACTGATGGTGTAGTGGGGTCTGTTAAAGGACTGTATGTAAAAACGTTTTAAAGGTTTGCACATAGTGATAAAAGCTGAGGCACAGCCTCCGAACAGCCAGGTAATCAGGTCAGGAGTAAGGGGAAAATTCCCCTGTTTAGAGCAGGGATGATTGAAATAGACTGCACGGTTTTATTCAACCTCTTGTCCTCTCTTTTTGCTTCCAAATGTACTTCTGCTTTCAAATGTAGGCACATTCTCACAGAGAATAAAAACAGCATTGAATTGTAAAAGGTTAATTGTACTTTAAAAAGCTACCCGGATTTAACATAGATTGGGCTTTTTCTTAGGAGTGTGGAAGAATTGGATTCTCTGGCAGGAATCAAAGTGAAAATTCACAATAATGGTCTCACTGCTGCTTCAAAGAGTATAACTGTCAAAGTGACTGTAATCTATCATTTACCAGAGGGATCTTAGATTATGATGCTGTTAATTATTAATTCATTTTTTAAATCTTGTGTAATGTAGCCACGGGCTCCGAGCAGCAATTTAGGTGAAATAAATTACAGTTTCCCATTTTTTTTTCCCTGAGATCCCTTTACAGTGGTACAAAACACATGAGGAGACAATGAAGTAGATAAAGCTTTAAGTAAAGGCCAGCTTCCCGGGGTCAGTGTCTCGAATGTTGCTCTCTCTTCTTTTAGATGGTTCAGATGGTTCAGGCCCAAACAGTGATTCTCAGGGTAGCGTGGAGTGTTTACGGAAGCACCTAAGGGCAGACGCCTTCACACAGCAGCAGCTGGAAGCACTGGACCGGGTCTTTGAGCGACCCTCATACCCTGACGTCTTCCCCACATCGGATCATGTCAAACCGGAACAGGTTAGTAGCTATTTATTTACTCTCACTCACAAAACATAGATATGTATATTCCTAACTCAGTGAAGAACACCTAAATAAAGAAAAGGCTAAAATTGGCTAAGCACACGATTAAAGTCCAAGCATGTATAATGAAGGAGGTATCAGAAGGAAAACTCCTACACATTATTGATTTTTTAAATGAAAAACATATCCCTTGTACCTGCTGTAATTGAGAATAACAGTGAAACAGCATCAATATCCGTTTTTTTTTTTTTTTTTTTTTTTTTTTTTCTGCTTCTTACTTTTGATGTTTACATTTCTGTAATTTGTATGTGTTTGTGGAGATTAAGCATGGTTCAGGGTGAGATTTTAATGGTGTGATAAAGTTTTATCAAAATACCCCCGTTATACTATATTTAAGAATACATTTCAAACAATCTAAAGTTATACATTGCATTTCAAGTATAATAAAATTCTATATATTTGAGGAAATATATGGAATTGAAAAATACATTTAAAACTAAATTTCCCTCCAGGTCACTATTTAAGATTACCTGGTTAAATAAATATCCGATTAGTATCTTTAAACAAAATTCAGATTATGCCCCGATACAACCAAAATAAGATGATTTTTAAGATAATTTCTTAGAGAGCTCAGCTGAATGTCTGAAATTCTGACTTTTTCCAACAACACTTGTTGCTGAGGAATTATAAAGTCACTGTAGAAAGTGTCACTCTTCTTTACACAGGAATAGTTTGAGTAGATTTCGACTCAGTAAGAATGGCTATCTAACATAAAAGTCTGAGGCTTGATGAGACAAAAAGTGAACACAGACCAAAATAAATGTGTTAAGCAACCTAACAATAAAAAGCTGATATCTGTTGGCTAATCAGCTGGGTTACATGCTGTTGGCTTCCTAATAGATGTGTTGATCCTAATTTTTTGATTTCACAATCACAGTCATTGGCCACACAAACAAGGAATTTGTCTTTGGTCTTCTGACATATGGGAATATTTGACTGCAATGAAAATTTACTCAAGCGAAATTTGTATAAATGCAATATTATTACAAAACAAAAAAGCCATCTGAAGTCGTTTAAAATATGTATGTTTTTGACAACACTAATTGATAAATAGGTACTACATTTTAAGTGGATTTTTAGCACAATGTTGAAAACATCAATATCTATCACGTATGCTCAACATATATGCTTTTTATTAGGTAAACCAACCAACCATTCTAGTGCAAGTTGACACATGAAAATTTGGGGTATCTCTTTCCACCAACATAACAAAATGTGTTTTTTTTGTTTTAGTTTTAGTTTTTGTTTGACTTCTGGCTTGTATGTTTGTCTTTATTCACTGTAGAAACATAAATTATTTATCGAGTTTGGGGTAAGTATGCTAAAAGACGGAGAGATTGTACACTTGAGAGCCAAAGAAGAAAACGTTCTATTTAAAAAACAATGGGTCTTGTCTAAGGCCATTTCCCTGTGAATTTTTTTTTTTTTTAAATAACCAAACTGTATATGAGCAATTTAACCAGAAACATTTTCTGGTTAAAAAATGGTAAAGATAGGAGTTTAATCATTAGCCATTACAGTGATGTCCAGATAAAGTAGGAGTAATTTCTCCGAACATAAAGCGTGTAGTTATCTTTTAGATGTCACAAAAGGAGCGTCCCTCTACTTTCAGTACCAAATTTGTCTTTCATATTAGTAAAGTGTTTTATCCTTCTTTTAGTCAACTAATATGGGACTTTTAAGTAACTAGTGGTAGGGTGGGCAAAACTGGATTTTCTTATTCTCTATACAGCAGTAGCATAGACTAGTTGTGGCAGAACTGTGAAAATTACAACCAGCATCCAATGCATATTAACACATGAATAATATACTCTCATTTGTAAGGAAAATAAATTGCCATTCGCAAAACTGCTTACCCCCCACAGAAGAAGACAACAATCAAATATCACCTTTTATTAAAAGCTCTGGGCTTATTACCATGGATAACCTTTATTTACTGTGCTTTCATTATACTGTTAAATAACAAGAGACGATTAATTTCTCCCCCCAAAGTACAAGTCAGACCCATAAAGCAAAAAGCAGTCGCCTAATTGAGTTCATTTTAATTTCTCTCCAATCGGGGCGAATTACGCAGGTGATAAATCAGTGGGACAGGCCTCACCTCTAGAAGAAGGCCTAATTTGCAGCTAATTACGAAACTGATTCCTACTGGAAGATCAATACCAAAACGAATTGGAAATGACTTGCAATCACAAGGAGCGTCAGTGAGAGTATTAAAAGGCAGAGGCGAAAGGGTTAGACCAGGGGGGGAAAGAGCGGGGTAAGTGAGGAAAAAAAGGAAAGCAGGCATAGAAATAGTCCAGAAAAATCAGCTTTAATTTACTGCAATATTAATCAGAGCACCTTCCCCCTTTCATGGGATCCCCATGTTTTTTTGTTTTTTCCCCTCCTGGAAAATGTGGCCCTATTAGCCACTGTCTGGGTTCTGTATCATGGAGCATTAAAAACCCATTCTGGAGATGCAAAACTCAATGGCTTCACCCCTCCCACACTTCTGCTAGCCATTTGGTCGACCCTTTCAGACCCATCTTTTCACTTCTCTCCCTTCTGCCCTTTATCTGCATGATAAAACGTCTTTGTGGCATCTGAAGCCAGCGTGAGTACAGAAAAACATCCGACATTGTGCCAGTTGTAGCAGACAATTAGAGTTTATCTGTGATAGTGACAGACAAGAGCAGGGTCATGGGCCCCCCCTACCACCCAACCCCCATCCACTCCCCCTATGGGAGCCCAGAACACCAAACCACTTACACTTGACTTTGGATAAACATGGTCAACAGTCGGTCTCATCTCATTAAAAAATCTGTCATTATCTTTTATTTGTATCTTTTTGCCTTTTAAAAAGAGTAACTTTTTTCTTTAATATGTTTTTTTCTTTATCTCAATTCGGTGATTTGTACAATTAGAATAAATAAGATTTAGGTTTTGCTTTGACAGCATGAAGGCAATCATTTTTTTAACTACAAGATCAGATGTTAAAAATTTCCTCTTAAAGCATAATTTATACATAAAAATAACATAAAAACTATTTTGAATCACTCATTTTTGTAAAATGAGTTAAACTATTAGCTTTTTTTGAAGTAGAGCATGTATTTTATCCAGCTAAAACCCCTAGCAATATCCATTGAGACTTAATTGTTTAAAATTTCGGATCCTTTTTATTTAGTAAAAACATGCTGCTGGATTAAAAATTTAACTTAATCATAATCATGAGTTGGTCTCTACCACACCTTTAAGCCCCAAGGTCAACAAGAGACAAATAGATGCTTTGCTTGTAGTTTTTATGTAAACAAAATAAAGCAAACTAAAGAATAGATAAAAACTGTTAACTGTATTTTTTGAAAATGGCCACAAGGTTTTTCTGTAAGAAAATGTTTTAAAAGCTTGTTCCGCTAAGTTTATTTTTAGTGGAAAAACCATATGTATGTTTTACCATCAATATGAAACATAAAAAAACAAGTATAACTGATGAACACAACTGAAGTCAAAATTGCTCTTTATATGTAATCCCAAAAGTTGTGCATGTGGTTTTCTTGTGAGTTTTTGACTCCAAATTAAAAGCAACAAACTAAAGGAAAAACATGAATTGTATTTTTTTTTAAACAGGACCACATGGTGTGTCTGTAACAAAGCAGAACTGCTTTCTCTCTTGGCTGATCAGGGGTAGGACAGCAGTCAAGCACAAAGGGCCAGCTGACGCCTTGGCTTTTCACTCATCTCCAAATCCCACTTCCTCTCTCACACCATACCAAAATACATTCATGATATGCTTGAACTGCCTTACTGCTGAATGCACACGCACAAATACACACACACACACACACACACACACACACACACACACACACACACACACACACACACACACACACACACACACACACACACACACACACACACACACACACAGACACACACACACACATTGTATTTTCTTCTAGCTTCACAAGGACTTTGCACAGACTTCCACTATTTTTTCATTTATCTCTATAGCTTTTTCCTGACCCAAATCCCTAAACCTAACCTAAACTCAAGTCACACCATAGTCCTGAACCTAACCCCTAACCCAAAAAAACCTTGTATTGGGCCAAAGCTTTAATGACCACTAGGTCCTCACAAAATATTATTATTTGTTTCAAAAAAGGCTGAGAAATGCTAAAATACAGGTACATGCACACACAGACACACTAACATACTTTTCTCCTCCAAATTTCTACTCACACAGGCCTTTGTGAAATGCTTAATGGAGGAGGAGAAAAGGAGGATTTCCATGTCGGTATTGTTTGGTTGTGTAATGATTCAACTGTCCTTTTTTTCCCACAGGCTAATGAGTACTCGCTCCCTGTCCTGAATTCCAGCCTGGACGAAGTCAAACCCAGTTTATCCTCGGGCAACAACCCAGACCTGGGCCCCAGTGTGTCGCAAAGCTACCCTGTAGGTAAGATCAAGTGAGATGGTTGCAACGATAGATGCACTGATCAGAAATGTTTGACCCATACAAGTTTTTGTAAAGCTTTGAATTTCTAGCAATGATTTTAACAGATCTTAAGTTCTTTTAAAACTACTTTAAACAAGAAGGCAGCAAACGTTCCCAAATAAACGTTTTAAATTAAAGACAGAGGTTGAAAGCTAAAAAAATAAAAATGAAACACAGTGCGCCGTATCTGTTTTTTCCCACCATTTTTGCTTACATACCTAAATGCACGTTGCTAGTTGCTTAAAAGTTTCCTTATTAGTTGCATTAACTGATAAGTGTGTCCGTGGTGTGTTCAAAAATAAAATAAAAAGATAGAAGATTTAAGTTTCCGACAGGGCGATCTCTGGTCAATATAAAAATCTCTCTGCATCGGTCAATAGACTGATTTTTGTTGCATCTCAATGGAAACAAGAAAAAACACACATTAGGAATGCAGGTAAACATGTGACAATAAAGGTGAACTCAAGAGATAAGTGTGATGGGACTTTTTTTAAACACTGAGCTGAGAAAAAGTAGTGGTGATGTGCCAAAATCCCAACAACTGTCCTCCGTCCAGTTTTTGCTGAGCAGGCAGAAAAAGGAAAAAAGACATGGAGCATGTTCAGACACCACTGGACAACGACCTTTTGGGTGTCAGCAAATCAGAACTATAACTGTGTATCAGAGCAAGGTCTCTGGAAGAAAAAAAATAAAAAAAATGGGCTACTGTGGAGGAATGTCAGCTCCTCCAGGGATTTTTTTTTTCACAAGGAGGCAGTTTGTGCAGCTCAAAGCAGGAGTAATGTGCTTCGGTAAATACACTCTGGCATTTCTGCCGCCTGACTCTAACACCATGATCATTTATTTCACCCTGCTGTCGCTCCTTTTGCACAGTTTCTTTCCCCTCCTCCTCCTCCTTGCCGTTGTCTCATCTCCTTGTCACAGTTAATGACTGCCTGGCTAATTGAAATATTGTTCCGTTGTTGCAGTGTTATTACCAAGAAGAAGGTTAAGTTTACCGAAAGTTTACGATGACTGTTGCCGTGCCGAGATTAATATATGGAGCTTTTATTAAAATTCATATAATTATGCAGCAGCTATCAAAGGCAGTGTGTGTGGCGGTATGTGTGGGGGGAGGGGGTGATTGAAATGTGCCCCTCCTTCTAGTGAAGGGGTCCTACAGGAAGAAAAAAGAGCCCTTTTCTCATTAATATGTGGGAGGTAGATTTCTCCCCTTGTGAGGTGGCCCCTCCTGAGAAGAAAGGTGTATGTTTGTCCTTTGTGTATGGTCCTAGAGAAAGAAGGCCCCGGTCTGCAGGAAGCTTTGTTTGCACCTGGGATATTTTACCTGGCCTCTGCAGAAAGGCTCTCCTTACTGATTTACAGGTGCAACGAGACAGGTAGAAAAAAAAAAAAAAAACGAAAGGCTTGTGATCATATCAGCAAGCTGACCCTTTTTTTTGTATTAGTGAATATGATAATATCTCATCATTTATAGTTATAAATATATTCTTTACAGTGCTGTTAACTGGAAATGTATACCAAATGTCTATCAGGCTACAGTAATAACCAAACTAATCTATACATTTAACAGAAATCAGTCCACAAATTATTAAAGCAGAGTGGGACAGTAAATGAAAACTTAACATAGTTCCTGAAATGGATTTAATGGTTGTTAGAAAATACTTTTAACAACTTCAAACCATTTCCTACATGGAAAAACTAGTTACATGCATTGTTCAGATATGAATTTTAACCAAAATTTGTTTTGATGCCTCTTCTCTCCAATCTGATCTTCAGTTTTCAGTAAGATTCAGATTAAATGATTTGTAATTTCTTTGCAGCTTTATGTTCTTTCTGTTTTTTCAAACCAAATTAGAGTTTCCATGGCAATTTATTTTCGACCTTTTTTGTTTGTTCTTCAGAATATCATCAAGCATGTTTCAGTATTTTCAAGTATTTTAAGAAGACTTCTAGAAACATATGCTGAAAAACAGCATAATATTTCAATCTGTTGGTGTAGCTGTTTCGGCCTGAAACAATTCTTGTTTCAAACATGTCTGCAATGATATCCAAAGAATTTAGTTTTGCTCCCAACTTCTGTGCACTATACTCTAACTATTACACTGACTTGTCTAAACTCCATGTGTTTTAACAAATCTTTCTTCACCTGTTGTGCAGTGAATGTGCACAAAAAAATTGCAGTAGCAAGTTTTACTTGCTACAGTAATAGCAAAACTGTACATGTTGTATTTCTAAAGTTTTCACTTTTCAATTAGATAGCTTTTCTGACAATACTCTTAGGAGTTCCTGTTAGTGGCTGGTTGTTTGTAAAATTGCACTTCTAATTCTATTTTCCTGATCTAATGGTCATTTTATACCAACATTAGGAAGTTTGAAATATGAATGTAACAAATCTTAATCTTTTACAAAAGCAAAATTGCAAAAGCCTTAAAAATGTTTTTTCAGATATCAGTCTGTTGTAATATGGGACCTGATTTTTTTAAAACACTACTTATTTCCAGTGCCTAGTTCTGGCACCATCCCAGTGTATTTGAAATAACTTCATTTAGTGACTGCTTTGTCGAGATTTATTCATGTAGATTAGTTGGGTTGGGGTGAATTTCATGCCAACATAATCATTAAAGATATATCTACTAAGGAAAATGTTACGTTTATCCTATGCCTTTCTCTCACCGGAGGCAGAGAAATATAGCATACAGAGGTCAAACTAATGGAACAAACATTGTTGTGACTCACATGGTAATTACTATTTGGTTAGTGGCTCCTCTGCTTGGTTTTTCCCTCTTAGTGCTTGTGTGGATAATATGTGATATTCAGGTGTGTGGTCTCCCTAATGACTGAGTATTACAGTTTACTTGCCAGCGATAAGCTTACCAGAGGAATTTTAAGCTGTGCAAAAAAAAAGAAAAGAGGCAAATTATCTGCAGCATTTAGGCCGAGATCCAATTTCAAATTAATTTTGTCTCTATGGTGAAAGGAACCTTTAGAGTGTTTCTTTTTTTTTTTTTGTCCTTAATTTTTTTTGTCAATTAAAAACCCCTGCAGTTATTGATCTTGTTGATTTTATGCCCTGTTATTTGCATAATCTATTAAAATATGAATGATTCATGAAGTGCACATTGCCAGAGATTGGGATTCTCAGTGAAGTGAAAGAATTGAGAGATATAAGAGATATATGTGTCCTCTGCTTATCCCATTTAGTCTCAAAAAGTACCTCCAATAAGAAAAGGGATTTAAGGGCATTGTGCACATCATCGAAATTCAGAGGCAAGAAGGCTCTTCCATTAAAAGAGTGCTTTCTCTCTCTCTCTATCTTTTCTCTCTCTCTCTCTCTCTTCCTCTATTCCACATTAATTCTGTATTACCTACTAAATAGTCCCTCTTACCTCATAAAAACACCAAAGGGCTCAATGAATATGTGGAAAGGACAATTGCATATTGTGAGGTAATTTCTATTGTTGATATGGGAAGTCATTTCTTTGATGAATTCCCTTTCGAGAGACGGATTTCATCTCAAGAGCTTCTTATTCTTGTTCATTCAGATTGCTTAAAATTCAAATGGTGAGGGGCTCTGTGGGGAAATAGGTGAATTGCCAAAGAAGGAACCTTAAACTTTTTTTGTGTGTCTATTTTTAAGAAATAAATGAGGAGATGGGCCTCGATATGGCCAATTGTCCACTATGTCAATAGAAAGTTTCAGTATTTTCCTGAAAGTAGCCTGAGCCTGGCTGTTTTCTCAAAACCGCTTTAGACTGGAGGGTTGTATTGAGGCAGTAAGCGGTTTCCCTTGGGCTTTTAAATAAAGTTTTATACATCTTCACTTGGTGGTTGTAACTTAGGAGACTCATTTAGTCAGATGATTTGAAGATCAATTTTCAATACAATAATGTTGAAGTATTGTCACGGTATGACCTAAAACCATCACGGTGAAGAAAGATGACTTGCAAGTTGTCCAAACGGTATTCATGGACAACCTTTACAAAAATTATTACTGCTGAAGAACATGGATGTTCACACGGATTTATCTAAGCATTTGGAAGAAAGTTTAGCAGAAGGTAAATGTGCAGTAGAAAAAGACAGAGACAGCTTGAATAACTGCAACAATAAGAAAATATTAATGTAAAGCTGAGGTTTTGGGGAGGATAGGTGTTGACTGCAGCTGGATTCAGAGCTTTTAGAGCCACCACCCATCTAGCTAGGATGGGGTCTACAACTGTAGACCTGAAACATAAACAATGTCAGAAGTGTCCTTACTTGGTTAATAATCAAAAGGAATGGATTTTTGCTGCTGCAAATCAATGCTATTTTTTAGATAAAGCTACATTTTGCAATATCTTTGAAAACATTAAGTCCGGAGGAAGAGTTAGGAGGTACAGGAAAAAAAAGAAATGCTTGAACATTTACTGAGGATTTAGGCCACACTGCTTGTATGCAAAGATTCATTGCAAAAGGAGCCCCAACCAAATGTTGAATGCATAAACTTTATAAAACACCAACATACTTTTTAATTGGCCACAAATTCTGATGTAAAAATAATTTTCAATTGGTCTTATGTAATAAGAAAACACAGTTTGTTATTTAAATTTTCTGTAAGTCATAATAATTAAAACTGAATAAAATAAAAGCTTGAGGTATATACAGTTTTGTGTGTAATGAGTGTTTTGGATACATAATTTCACTTGATAAAGTGACATTAAAAAAACAAAAGTTACTTTTGGACGATATTCTGATGTATTAAAACGTACCTGTATTTAAAATAAAGATGCCCCAAAAAAAGCATCAAGGCCTAAAGAAGAAAGAGCAAACCTGCCACCATCCTCGCAAACTTTTTTCCCCATGTCGTCACACAGGGGAAAACGTGGGCTCTGAAATTAATGCTCATCTCGTCTTTACAAAAAGCAAACTAGCCTTTGAGCACACATTTGATAATGAATGACTTTCAGCCAGTGTTTGGGGAATTAAAGCAATTTGGCTCTCCAAACATTCTTTACTTCGTTGTAATTAATTAAGGTGCAAGTGTTTTTTTTTTCTATTTTGTTTTTGGGGGGGAGTGCTGGTGATAAATTGCCCCAATTTGCATATTGCCCCAAAAATGGAGGTCAGAGATTTTTGGTTGTTTTTCCAGCAAACATGAAGGTGTCCTTGTCATGCTAAATTTTATATTCTTGCAAGCAAAAGAGTCATTCACAAATGACTTTGTTCATGTGCCATATAAAGAGAAGGTCACCCTCCTTTTCGGTTTGTGTGCTAAGACACCGAATTAATGGCAGAGCAAAGCCAAGAATCGCAAACGTATGAATCAAATAATCTGTTTTGAAGTGGTAAAAACAAGTTCAAGATACTTTCAATAGCTCTGTGTTGTTCATTTTATATCCTACTCAACAAAGTTCAAGCAACCTTAAGAGTTCAATATTCACCTCTCTAAGGAGAGCTGTATTCCCAGGTCTGCAACTACTCCTACAGACTGCTTCTCAATTTGAGGCAGAAATCAACAGGCTTTTGAAACAGCAAACCAAAAAAATAGATCTTTGAATTGATTTTCGCTGGGGAGCATGGAGAGAAAAGGGGGCGCAAACGAAAACAAATAGCTCGATTTGCTGACGTTCAATCTAAGGGGGGACTGTCAGAGGAAGCAAACAGTATAAAGAAGGCCATCTTTAATGAGAACCTCGACACACATCTCTGTTTGTAAAAACAACAAAAGGCCAGGAGGCAGCTAATGAGGCTATCATTGCTGCACAGCGAGTTCTGCGAATCTCTGAAAGAAGGCTTAAAAAGGGGGACATAAAGCAAAGCGTCAGAAGACCGTTGGCAGCCGCCGCTAAAAACAGGATTGTGCATAGGCTTTTAAAGAACATATTCAACATGAACACATTTACAGTGCCTTGTAAAAGTATTTAAACGCTTTCAGATTCTGTCACGCGACAAACACAAACTTCAACACCTTTTATTAGAACTTCATGGATAAACATATCAGATGAACAGAGATTTGTGCACTAATGAGAAGCAGAAGGAATATTAACATGGTTTTGAAAAATTTGTCACACATAAAAACGTAAGAAGTAAATTGTACAACAGTATTCAGCCTACTTTATTCAAATTCTCCTTGATAAAGAATTTTGCAATCAGATGTTCCCGGGAATAACAAAGTCCAGAAATGGGTTCAGGGCTGGTGTTATCAAACAGCAAGTCACAATAAATGTGTACAATAATGACTGACAACCTTTCTGTAGTAAATAATGGTTTATTATTACAAATAATTTAGTATTAGTTAAAATACTTGACTAAACTAAGTTATTAACACCCAACCAAATGACTAAGTGGTTAAGCTTGTATTTTCTCATCTCAGCTCTGGGTCGGAGCAAGCATGGGACTTGGTTTAGCAATGGCAGGTTTGGGGAAACCATAATTCAAAGATTCCACCAGCAGAATTGCAAATAAGCCAGGGTTAAGACATATTCCCCTTGGCCACAGTAAATGCTTTAACAGCAGACTCTATAAGTACTTTAAATTCAATGCTTCTTAAAAGAAAAAGCCTTTCCTTTGCTGGTGAAAATGGTGGTCTAACATGCTCAACTTTGTCTCACCATTATGGACCCCTTCGGTAAACGTACAACCTGTTTTGGTGGTTCGTTTTTATGAGCATTATTTTACATTTTCATACAGCCACTTCTTCCTGCTAAAACCAAGTTTCTTCGAGCAGCCCATTGTAGAATTAGTTGTTTTTATAACAAACTTTGTTCCCTGCAGTTCTTTCCTTTCTGCCTGGAGGCCCAATACAGCTGAATTAAAAAAACGTAATTTTTGCTCACCTATTACGTAAAAAATAAATAAAATACGGTGACAAAATGTTCAAGAGCTATAAATGCTTGTGCAAAGCACTGTACACTGGAAAAAGACACATCTAGGATTCATGAAATATCTTAACTTAACAGAAAAATCACTTGTCTCTTGTCACCAGGATATTGTTTAACATTTAAGTTCTGTTGGCAGATAATTTTGCTTATTTCAAGTAAATGTTTACTTATTTCATTATATCTTTTTTATTTCGAAGGGGGGTGGGGTGATGTTTTGCAGTGTAGCCTGGAATTCATCTGTTTGTTGGAAATTTGTTGTGCTGGAACAATGCCTTAAAAATTGAGTCTTGATGCTATTTAAATCAGAGTGAAAGCTACACTTTCCAGCGTGGGTTGACCTGAGAGTAATGATCCCCTGATTTGATCCTCTGAATCAATATTAGCGCTTGTATTGATGAAGTGACCAACCCACATTAGCAAGTTTCTTAGTCAATCAACGAATTCCTTCACTTTTACTTCACCATTGTAAGACAGTATTTTGTTTTTTTGACATTTACGAGGAGATGTTTTGGAACTGATGTAGCTTTCTGTACATTTATAATCATGTATTTGTAAACATAAATCAGATGTTAACTTTAAGAAATAATCGAAAGAACAAGTATTTTATTTAGATAGCTACAGCTGCCGCAGCAATACTAAAAATAGGGTCAGTTTGTAGAGACTGGCAGTAGTTACCCTTGTCTTCACATACAGACTAGCACACAATAGCTTCACCCCTGCAGATCCCCCCGCTACAGTACTCCCACGGCTCCCTTTGACTTATGTGCACTGGCTTGTGGCTAACTAATTCTTATAATAAATGAAAGGTCCAGCATGACCTCACTCTTTTCTGCAAAGCTCTTTAACTCTCGACCCTCGAGTCTGAGCGCTTCAACAATAAGACACATTTCAGCAGGCACTCATACAATGTGGCCATCGGTGCAAACAAAGCAGAACAGTTGTTAGACAAGAGATGGTTAAACAGCTGTTTAACGTGAGATTTTCAGCTTTACATGTTTGATCTTATTATTTAAAATAATACAACATCTAAACAGGTATTATTTGGTATTGTTCCTCGTTTCTCCTCCTTTTTTTATTTTTCAAGATTTGTCTCCGGATTTTTTAATTAATATACAATAGAAAAGTAGTAAATATGAATAAAAAATATTAAAATGAAAAGGAACTACATTTTATAAGTAAAAATGAGAAAAAAAAGATTTTCATAAGCGTTTAGTATTAAAATATAATCGGGGTTAAAAGTGGTTAATTATAGTAGAACTTTTTCTGTGCAGTAGCTTATTATGTATTTTTATTCTGCTTTTCTTTTGTATAATATTTTTCATTTTGCCTGTGACTACAAAAGAATGAAACAATAAAGGATATTTCTATTTTATTTCTGTTCTATGTTGTTTTATGAATTGTAAATTTGGATTTCAGATGGACCTTAAATACAGGCTAGAAGTCTAGCTTGTGACATGTTTTCTAATTTTTTTTTTATTCACAGTTAAAGCGAAAAGTGTGTAAACCTACAGTACAATCAAATTAACTCTATTAGTTAAACTTTTCTTTTTAAAGTTGCATTTGGGTTCAAACTCAGGAACGTTTGACTATCAACTTTGTAAGTGTAGTGTTTATTCAATTCTTGGTCCTGTTTGAACTGTGAAGAACCATATGGTGGTTATAGTTCTATTTGACAGAGCCTCACTAAAATATTCATACCTATTGTAATTGTCCACATTTTCTTACATCAATTCACATGCAGCTTTGCTATGTGTTAGAACGTGTGATCCGGCTTGAATATAAATATTTTTTTCCAGTCCAAAATGCCCTCAAGCCTCTAAAAGATTTTGTTCTGGCTCGATCTTTCAGTCTATTATTCCTAGCCTCCCTATCCATGTTGAATCCATGTTGAACAGAAGTATTGTCTTAGTATACATGTTGAAGGTCATGTGCAGTTGTGCTCTGAATCCAGATGTGTGCTTTGTTCTGTGTGTGTGGCATGTGAAAAACTCAAAATGTTTCTTTTGTTTTAAATTCTTCCCCCTAAATTAGGCGTTTTTAATTGCGTGTTTTTCTGAATAATGTTTACTTTCTTTGTCTGTGTGTTTAATTGGACAGTCATGCATTGGTAGGTTAACAGCTGGATTTGTGCTTTTTTTTCAGATGATGGTTTGTATGTAGCTTTCTTATCCATTCAAAGCTTGGCATGTTGTTTTATAACATAACTTTGCTCTCAGACTATCCGCAATCTATTGCCTGACCTGTCTGCCATGTTCCTCGGTTTAAATTTGCAGTCACACAATATAAATGAAGAAGGTTTTTTAATCAGGTGTCTTTTAAATTGGGGTTTATATGAAGTTATCACAGGGTGCTAAATACAAGAAAACTATACAACTTTCAGATAAATATCTGTCTAAGAATTTTAAAGCTATGTATTATTTACCTTTGACTTAACCATTATGCTCTACTTTGTTGATACATCACAATAGATTTCAATAAAAACATACTGAGTTTTATGATCATATCATAAAACATTATTTCATGAGTTACAGTACTTCTAGTAATCATTGTACGCAGAGGGTACTTTAGCAGTATAATAATCTTTAAAAGTATTAAAGAAAAAATATATATGTGGAAGACGAAAACAAATAAATAATAATTCCCAATGGAAAAAAGAGCAAATTTGTTACAGAAAAATTAAACATTACGGAGAAATAGGGTATAAAACTTTAATACTCAATAAACCCTTAATAAAAGCCAAAAAACAGCAGTAAAGGAAAGGAAGTTCAAACAGAAGACAACAATCAGCCATAACTAAAATCTATTACGAAATCATTTTGCTGATATAGTTAATAATTGCTGAACTGTTGCTTCACCCACTAGTCCCTCATTAAATCTCTATTTATAGATGAGCTCCTCCTAAGTGGTCCTCACGGCTTGCAATATAGCAGGGGCCTCTGTTACCCTCTCCGCTGTGTAGATTGGGGCTACATGCTGAAGTCTTAACATCCCTGTGTCCAGTTAGTTCAACCCGTCATTTCCAATTACGGAGTTGAATATCTCCAGGCAGGGACTTCCTTGTTTCCAGAACAGGTCCTGAATTATCTGACAGAAAAGCCAAAATGAAAAGAATATAGGCTGTTTTATGTAGACAAGATTGAACAGGTTAGTGAAGAGACCGTGGTTCATATAATCCGAAAGGCCACAGTAGTACAATTAAAGGTGGAAACATGCTTTCTGATGTATTAAGTTGATGTAAAACAAGAATGATTATTCATCTTTGAGCAATGGTTATTGTGAATATCCTAAAAAAAGTTTCAGTAACTTTTTATATCACTGTAGTTTACATTTAAGAAACTGGATATTTTAAATTGAAACCTGAAACAATACTGGGGTCATGTTTCATGTTTGAAACCCAGCATACAGCACATCTTACATTTGTTATAGAAATATGAAAAGCGTCGAAATGAATCCAACTTTTTTTTTTTTTTTTTTTTTCACAGAAGCATCATTTCACACACACAAGCAATAGGAAATGTTAATCTTTAATATGAATGTTTGGTGCGGTCACCAATAAAAAGAGCATATTTTGAAATCATATGTTTTACCCAAACCAGTAGTACCACACTGACAGGTACCCCTAGAAATCATTTAAAATGTTTTTTGTACTTTGCCTTTTAAAGTTAGTAAATTACTCAATAAATACTTAATAAGTAATTGAATGCTTCCCGTTTCTCTAGGCTATTAATACAAGTTAATTTATTTTAGCTATTGTTCAAAATGGAGCAAACCTACCATCCCATTATGTAAATTCATAAATCAGGCAATTGGAAATATTTCTTTTTACATCGAATTCCCCATATCTACAATCAGAATAACATGTTAAAGTTTACAGTAACTAGAATTTTTAGTTGTAAAAAAGATATACGAGAGCATATTTTATGTTGACACTGTGCAACCCTAGAGACCAAGTTGAAAAAAGTCTCACTAGCAAAGAGCTGCAACAAACGGTGAGAGGTGCCATAAGAAAGGGAAGCATGTTGATTAACACAAGCCTTAACCCAACCTCATTCAAAAGCACTTTGATATCAGCAGGCACCGGAAAATGTGCTGATAATAATCAATAAAAAGTAATAAAATAAAATAAAAAATAAAAAAAATTGTAATTCAAAATAACAATGAAGTGGAAAAAATAGGAATATGTTCTTACTACTATTCTCAGCTTATTTTTTCCATGTTTTATTATACCTACGTCAAAAGACTAATAGGAAAATAAGGTTAGCATAGAAATTAAGTACATGTTGTCCTTCACATTGTTTTTTTTTAACAAGTATAAATAACTGTTGCACATTAACCCATAACCCTATGGATAAAACATATTTTTTTGTGTATCTGCATTGTCTCTGCAGGCCGGGATATGGCCAACACAACCTTACCCGGATATCCCCCTCACATCCCCCCCACAGGCCAGGGCAGCTACCCAACCTCAACACTTGCTGGAATGGTTCCTGGTGAGTCAAAAACTACGACACTGTTTGATGCTGTTATTGGGGTCTACTATAAGTTGGGGGTCACACCCTGAATGAAACCATGTAGAAGCAGCTACGCAGGGTGAGGATCTATTAATGGTGACCTATGCAGAGAGGTGAAAAATATTGATTTCCATTTGCAATGAAAACAATAAAAAGATATAAATCATAGAAGCAATGGCTCCATCAATAGGCAGGGCTACACTTAGAGGTAGCGAGAAGGAATATACTCTATGGGAAAGAGGAACAAAAAAGGGACTCTGATAATGGCTTCAACAGTTCCATCAATGGCTCCAACCATAGAAACTGTCTCAGGGGTACTATTAATAGAAAAAAACTGACAACAAACAGTGTAACGTCTTGTTTAGTTGAGGAATGGAAAAGGGCTGAAAACCAAATCCTTTTAAGTAAGTTTAGTAGAAAAAACAAAAAAAACAATGCACAAAGGTAACAGAAGTAACTCCATCTCTCGCCCAATCCAAAAAAAAGACCCAGCCAAACATCGATTTTCTTACCCAATAAATGTCTGTCTGGTATGTGATGAAAGTAAAGGTAGATCATTGGTCAAACAAGGTTTAGGAAAATACACAAAGCTACATAAAATTACTAAGCTAGAAGTACTTTCTATAGGAAGGAAAAATACATATTTAACCCAACATAGAGTAGAAAAAAACTCAATAAGCTTTATATTTACCAAATATTTCTAGAAACAGCTGTATCCGTTTAAGAGCTGACAGTAAAAAATTAAGTAAACCGCCCACACTAGCAGTGCAGTCTACATTTATGTTTGGATTATAGATGATGAAACTACTAAATCACACAGGGGAAAGTAACCCAGACAGACCTTTTTTTTTTTTTTTACTTTCATTCTGTTCTTCTGTGGCAAGCAGCAAAGGATGAGCACCTTAATCCTATGGCTTGTGGTTTTGTGTTATAACCGATTAATCATGTACACAACGGCTAGTATTTAGTGACAGGACCCAAACACTGTTAAAGGAAAGCAATCTCTCTGCAGTGCTATATAAAATCTAGTCTTTATTGTCTTATAAAATAAGGAAACCTGGGATATAAAACAGCAATGTTACCGGACATGTTCCAAGTTACTTCCCTTGCAATGAAATTTTGCGCGACACATCCGAGCTCCAACCCAGCAGGGTTTCAGATTCAACACGTTAAAATTCTCCAAAGTAAAGGTAACAAAATATACGTCAAGAAATGAAAAATGTATGCATGAAGCTGTTTATTACTGCTCCGTATTTATTAGAGTGGCTTAAAATATGCTGTGCACACAAGAAAGGGTTAGATATCCATAAATGGGATAGGGTACGCCACCTTCAATGTCACATCCTGTATTGTTCAGTGTTGCATAACTTAAGTGAAATGAAAAAGAAATAAATTACTTGCTTGACTGGGTGCACACTGATGACTATCACTCTCTGTCTCATATTGCGTCCTGTTTTGAATGACGAGAGATGAGTGCATGTGAAGTGGCGTAGGTTTTGACGCATTCAAATGCTAATTGATTGTTGTTGTTTTTCGCAGGGAGTGAGTTTTCGGGGAACCCCTACAGTCATCCACAGTACACAACCTACAATGAAGCCTGGCGATTTAGCAATCCAGCATTACTAAGTGAGTAGCATTTAATGAGAAAAAGTAAATGACAAGTAAACATTGGGTAGAGTTGCAAGTGTACCAGATGTTGTGCCAATCCAGTGGGTTAGGAACACGTTTATCCAGAAATCACAAAACCCTATTTTATACCTGATGACGATTGGAGTCTTTATCACTAAATGTCCATATCCAAGGATTTTTCATGTGAAGAATATATTTGTACTGAAACAGTATACAGCGCTCTAAAATACGCAAAGGACTAAAAATTGCTTTAATATACATTTCATTGGTTTTAAATATACTTAAACTACAGTAGAACATATATTTTTTGTCGATAACGTTACTATTTTCAAGAAGTGGCTCTAATACTTTATAATCGACAAAAAAAAGTATTATAAGATTTACAAGACAAAACTGAGCTCGTACAAGAGGTTCAATTTACAAACTATATTTTTAAGTAACTGTTTTATTTTCCAATTTAATAACTGGCTATAATTAGCATGTTTCAGACCCTGCTATCTACTTTAAAAAAGAAAAAGAAAAAAAAACAGTCTGCCATTGAATGCATGGACTACAAGAAAATGACTTGCCACCCAAATGTGGCAATATATACAATCAAAACAGGATGTAAAAAGTCTAAAACAACTGGGACCAACAAATTTGGATGAGGACTGAAATTATCCTGGTCATCGAATAAATTAATAACAATACTACTACTACTAATAAGTAGCTTCTGCAAGGAAAGGTTCTTATATCTCCCATACAATCTTTTTTACAGTTTATTGTACATAATATTTATGGTGATTTATTTGGTAAATGGCAGTGAAAGCTAATATTTGTTGTTTCAAATGGTTCATTCTTCTGTTAACTTTCAGGTTCCCCTTATTATTATAGTGCCGCATCGAGAGGCTCCGGCCCTCCCACTGCTGCCACTGCCTATGACCGTCACTAGTTACCATGGAAACCAAATCAACCTGCAGGACCATGGCCTCAGCCTCCATATTGCCCACGTGTGAACAGTGCGGTGTGTTGGTTACTGAACAATAAAAGCGCATCAAATGTCCCCTACTGACAAAAAATGTAAAAAAAAAAAGAAAAGTAAGCAGAAGATCAAATTTATGGATTCAAAAAGACCAATGTTTTCTGACGATACAGTTTTTCTTAGGGATTTTTTTATTTTTTTTTATGACACCCAAAGCCAAAATAACCATAATCATAATCACCACGGTGATCACTGAAAGTTAAACCCCCGGCTAATGGCAGTGGTTTAAAAAAAGGGACTTCAGACACAAGCATCCTGATTTATTTTTTCCACCTGTGGTGCCACTCGATTATCCATAGAAGTTAAAAAATGTACATTCCTTTCCTCAATGGGTTCCAGCAGGGATCCTGTCCACAGCTTGAAATGTATCAGCAATCCTTTTTTTTCTTTTTTGTTATTTCATCATTTGTACCCCATCCCAATCAAATTGCAATGCACACAGATCAAAGGGGGATGAGCAGCTACCCACGCAGGCTGTGGCGGTTGTTTTCCTGTCCATCTGAGCAGGCACTGACCAAACATTCAGCATGAGTGGAAGATGACAAAGAAAAAATCAATCGCTTTTTGATGCCGTGAGAAGATTAGGACATGTTTCTGTGAGACACAATCAAGATGTAAAAAAATGAAAAAATGAAATAAACACCTGTTTGAAAACTAGAGGGAACTGTGTTATTATAGCAACATGGCTCACTATTTGCAAGGTTTCCAGTAAAGATATTCCTAAAATATTTTTTTTAATTTAATTTCTTTTTAATCATTTGTAAGGACTAATTTGCATACTGCTTGGCGAATGTGTGACTTGTTCTCTCTGGGGTTTTTTTTTTTGTCAGGAAGGTAATCAGGCAAAATCTTTTGAGTGTTTTTATTATTGTGTTAAGTTTGCACTATTTCTGGAGGTTTGCAACACTGGACTGTGGTTATGCAGAAAAATAAATGTGCATATTGGTTTTATGTAAAAAAAAAAAAAAAAAAAAATCTGACTGTAAGTCTTAGTCTCAGTCTGTAAAGGCACTTACAGTTTTACAAAGCCCATCATCCCACTATCTTGATGTGCACTATACAACTTTATGTTCCTCCCTACTTAAGTTTAAATTCATTAAGTCTTTGGCACTCAACTCCAGAAGTAAGGATATAACAGCCATTCCAAGTCTAATTAGGATTCAATCTGATTGGATGATTCTGACTTTAAAAAGCAGGGTGACCATTTCAGATATAAATGCCTTAAACATGTCCCCTCATAATATTAACTCAAGTATGATTCAGGACAAGTTAAACTGGAATAATTTTTTTCTCCATCTGTCAAGTGAATGTATTTTGCGTTTGCCAAAGACTTAATCCTTCTTAATGTTAATTTACAGGCCGCTGATATGCATCATGAGAGCAGTATTATTATTATTATTATTATTATATTTACTTTTATAATTATTATTCTCAGAAGAGCCCACAACGGTCACAAGAAAATGTATATGTATAAATTCTATGCAGTGCAAAGAGGGTCATCATATGCATATTCAGCTGTAAACCTAAAGGTAGGTGGAGTTTATTTAATGTTATGTTATTTACAATTTGTTCATTTTGTAGAAGCATTTTGTGCGTGCGTATGAGTGTGTGCGTGTATGATATAAAGACACTTCTCTGTATATACAGTAAGGAAAAAAAAACTGTCTTTAATGTTCATGGGTATTATCACTTTCATTATGCCGGTCTCACTTGTACAATAATAAAAGTGTCTGAAATCTTTTATGCAAAACAATTTGTGTGATGTGTCTGAATAAAGCAATTCAATTGTATAATTATAAAGAATTAAGAATGGTTCCTGTACAGGTGTTTAGGTATAAATGTGGAACTCAACATTATATGTATTCTGTACACATAGATGGAAATGCTTTTCTTTTACTTTATATAATGATAATTTCTTTCTAAAAGGAAAACGAAACCAAACAGAGAGCATCTGAAAACTAGCAAATAGGAAAATACATTTTGTAAGGCAAGGTACACAATGTTTGGGAAGCATAATTAAGGGGAGGGATTGCACAGCCAACAATTAAAACAAGCTAAAGGCTGCTAATGAAGAAATTTGAGCTTGCGTTAAAATTCATCAGAGCCGCAGGCAGATCAACACCATGTAATGCTGCATTGATGCAGAAAGCAATGCAAGAAGCCCAAGCTTGTTTCATAAATTGCAGTGCATGAATTTATTATATAGTAGGTGTTGATTTAGTTTTTTTTCGCTAACTGCAAGTCATACAATTGTTTGGTGTTGCACATAGTCTGTTACACAGGGACGCCTTGAATAGAAGGAGGGTACATGGCTTAATTGTGGTAGCAAAAGAAAAGGGCATCTTTACTATAATATCGAATAAAATCCAGTGTAAACAAGGAAAGTCATTTGACTGGTAATTTGAGTCTGTGTATATTTTAATTTCAAAATAAAACCTGATGTTCTTTGAAGGACTCAGAGATTTCTTACAGAATACTAAGGAACATAGCATCATAATAACCAAGGAACACAAAGAAGTTTACATTAAGAGTGGATTTAAACAACTCTTTGATATATAGAGCTGTTAGATCCAATAACAGCAAATGGAGAGTCTGGTAACTGCTCACAATTGCAAAACTACCAAGATATGGTCACCATAGTGAACTCACAGACGTGGTTATAAAAGCATTAGTAAAAGAAGCCACCAAAAATCCCCAGGCAACTTTGGAGGAGCTAAAGAAAGCCACACCTCTGTCAACAGGACAAGTAGTGGTTGCGGTCTTCATAAACCTGGAAGATTGGTAAAAAAGAAAGTTATTATTAATATAATAACCAACAGAATCCCATTTAAAGTATCCTATCAACCATGTTGGCAAGTTAGAAGGAAGAATTTATTTTGTCATGAAGGACCAAAGTGTAAGCTTTACTCTGTTTCATGGCTGCAATACATCGGATATCAGTTCGAATAACGCAACATCCCTTTCTTTACTGCTTCCAACTCTCTACAAAAGCATCGAGTTCGTATTCATATGCGTTTTGAACATACTACTGTAACAACATCTAGCAGTTTGAATGTGATATTTGAATTCCAAGTGTGAATTCATGACCTCTGGAATAAAATGGTAATCAAAACATTGGATTCCACCCCAATAATACATAATATTATTATGAAATCAACCTGCAGAAAGAGACGAGCTGGTCAGATTTGATGAGAGGGTGGACAAAACTAAACACAAGGCAACTCTGCAATAAAACTTGTTCAAGGGCGCAAAAAAGTCAAGATTGGGGAAGGGGTTTACTTTGAAGCATAGCAGAACCCAAGCTTACAAGCAAGAACTACAACACCTAAGGTAAATATCCTGATGAGAATTCTTGGCAAGACATGAAAACTCGTCGTCTATCCAATCTAACTGGGTTTGGGTTATTTTAGAAAAAGATGGTCAAAAATGTGTAAATTTGGATAAGCAACACTCTTAAAGCCAAATCCTTGGTGAAGAGTTACTTGCAGCGCAAAATGGTTTCGCAAAGTCTTGACTCAGGATAACTGAACACATTCACACCACACTTTTCAGATTTTTTAAACAGACTTTTTGAAAGCCACATATTAGTAAATTCTGCCTTACATGTATAATAAACCTGTGTGTCTGTCACATGAAATACTAAAGATCATATGTTTTTGGTTGCATTGTGACAAGGTTTAAGAAAGTTCAAGTGGTATAAATACTTTTGCTAGCTGTTTCCCTCTGCGATTTTAATTCTAAACCAGTCAAGCTAATAACTTGACAAGTCAAGCCCACATGAAATTTTGAGTACAAAGAAAATGACCATTTACAGTGCACTGTAATTAAACAGAAATGCAGCACAAAACAAACATTTTATTGCATTTACCCCTAAGTTTACAATTAAAACCT
>JAVLVB010000546.1:2280682-2378029 GCA_032876305.1 Orestias chungarensis | reverse complement strand
TCCACCTCTCCCAGTACTTCGAGGAATGTGAAAGTTGGAATAATTAGAGGGAGTTGATTCGTTTATACTAACATAATCCTCATGCTGCAGCCAGGTTTCTGTGAGACAAAGCAAATCAATTTGATTATCAAGAATTAAATCATTAACTAATAAGGATTTTGAGGATAGAGATCTGATGTTCAATAAGCCACACTTAATATCTGAAACATCATTGTAATTTTTCAGTATTTTATACAATAGATTAAGCTACAAATCATTTTGTCAATTTTGTCTATGCAAAACATCTTAAACCTCAAATATTTTAAGTATTTTCTTGAATTATCAATTAAATCCCAACACTGGACGTGATATGATATGATATTTTTCATGGTTTTAGTTTTTGTTTCTGAACCACAAACAGGAAGGAACTCAGGAGAAACCAGAGGGGAAGTGTAAAATTATTCATTGAAAACAATAATGAATAGTGCAAAGGAATGGACTGGAAGAGCAACAGGAACGGCAACGGGGTAACCAGGAGCTCTAATAGGGGGATTACAGGTAAGAGCAGGAACTTGTTGTGTGCAATGTGTGAGAGGTCCTGCTTACTTCTGCGAGCTGTTTTGGTATGCCAGGGGGGGTAGAGACTGGATCTGGATTCCTGGGTTGTGGGTGTACTGTGCTGATGAGTGTTACCAGAGGGCAGAGGTGGGACCAAGTTATTATTTTGGAAGTCACAAGTAAGTCTCAAGTCTTTGCTCTCAAGTCCAGAGTCAAGTCCCAAGTCATGCCCGCCAAGTCTCAAGTCAAGTCCCAAGTCCTAACGTTTGAGTTTCAAGTACTTTCAACAACACATATTTATACAGATAATGTTTGCTTTTAAGATCAATATTTATTTATCAAAACTTTTTGTAAGAACTTACTTCAAACAATAAGAAACAAAAAACTAATTGAAATGTAATCAATTTCTTAAAAGTGCTGACTTCGTATTTCTATTGCATTTTGTGTTACTATAACTACTTCCACAGCAGTTTCTGTCCTGTCCGGGGAGGTACAAGAAATACATAAACTTAACAATGAACAGGGTTGTGCTTTTTCTGTCAGGGTTCTAAGCTGTATTGCATTTGCTTATTGCATAGATAATAATAGTTATATAAATATTCTTATAATAATATTATTGAATATATTATTAATTAGACGAGCAGCAGAAGAAGCAACAACCTATGTTTCAAAGTCTAATGGTTTTTGGATTCTTGTTATTACTTCCTGCTTCCTTTTGATTCCCATGATGCTTAGCGGCATTTTTGGTAACTTCTGTGACACCATGAGTGAAATTGAAGTTTGTTATATTTCAGTGCCTCTTGCGAATAAAAACAGTTTCAATATGTTGAATTTGACTAATCATTAATAATCATTGACCTAGGGCAAAATTAAAATATATCGCTCGAGGGGCAAACCCAGCGCATTGGGAGCGAGCTCAGCACAAGCGTCTGTAAAGAAGAGGGGGAACCCGTATCTAACGGGGAAACGCGAATCGATATAACACCTGTCCTGGTGAAGGACAACAGGGAGAGCTGGCCTCCGAGGCAGCTGACGAACTACGGCTACTCTGACGGAAAAAAAAAACTATACTATTCGAAAATTGTGCTTTTTGTCCAGGGTGGGCAAAGCCGACTCCATGTTTGACAGTTTGTCTTCGTCGTTAACCCTGCAATTTGATTGGTTGTCAGTTCAAAACCACGTGGATCTAATCTGATTGGATGTTGTACTAATGGCACATAGCAACCACAGATGAAAGAGAGAGCGGTCCGTGTAAATACAGTTTTTAAATCTATGAGTTTTTGAGAAAAATAGCAAGTCTTTTCGAGTCAAAAGGCTCAAGTCCAAGTAAAGTCACGAGTTACTGATGTTAAAGTCCAAGTCGAGTTGCAAGTCTATTTATATTTGTCAAGTCGGGTCTAAAATCACCAAATTCATGCCTCGAATCTGACTCGAGTCCAAGTCATGTGACTCGAGTCCACAACTCTGCCAGAGGTTTATTTGTTCGGAGGCTGATGGTAGTGTTGCTGAACGGACAGGTAGCACTGACCAGAGAGTGAAGAGGAACGGATGCAGTCTTGAAGAGTGGAGTCTGGTAGATCTGTTTGTTTGAATGATGGAAGTGTACATGAACTGGACTTGATGAGAGCATAAGACAATGAGGTGAATAAGGACTGACAGAAAATACTTGCAACGAGGAGGCGGCATAACATTGGCTTGAGGAAACAATGAAGAGAGGCTTTGAAGTACCATTAGTGCACAGTACTTATAGTGCACACAGCAATGACTGTGGAGGACCTGCTGGTACTCAAGTACAGGAGGGTCAGTCAATCCAGCCAGTCAGGCTCACGAACACCCTCTTAAAGGAAACCACAGACAGAGCAGGCATAAATACAAACACCGCCAGCCAGAAAAATCTATTTCCTGATAATCTTGTGTTTTGCATTGTAAATGGCATGTTCAAGGTGATACACAGTGCTACCCAATTTCCAGACATAATGTTTTGCATGGTTGCCCAAAAGTTGAGCTTTGTTTGCTGTGTTGCCTACATGTCTTTTGAGAAAGGGTAAAAAAGAATCTCTTGTTTAACGAATCATGTGGTTCCCATGGGAGTTGGATGCACAGGACTTTATTATGGAACTTTGGCAAGTTGCATAATAAAGAGGGCTAAATGTTTGCCACACATTTGAAGTTGTTACTGGAGAAAGATTATTTAATATAATGTGTTATATTCCTTTAACTTCACAATTATGTGCTCTAATTTGCTGATGAACCGAATAAAACCCAAATAACATTTTATGAATGTAACAATATTTTATGAATATAACAATATCTAGAACCATACATTTAAAGTTAAATTGTTGACTTCTGGAAATATATACCCATTGACAGAGAAGGGTTCCAAATCAATATATGAGTACTTTCTAATGCTACGTGATTTTAAAAAAGACAAAGTGACGGCTAAGTTCCACACGAGGCAAACAAAAAGCTAACACATAAAAAGACATGCAACTTTAGTTTAATTATCAAGGGATGGCTGGGACTGTGCATCATCATTAGTTTGACTAAATAGCACTGGTCAGTGACTCAAGTGGTGGTAAATGGCACAATTAGCATGCTGAACATAGAGGTATATTCAATTTGAAAGCCTTCTTTCTTAATCCATCTCCTGCGAGAACTGCTGAGCTACGGGCTTTTATGCTCAGTGACATTAATCAGGTTAATTCCAACTAAAATGTCAACATTGTTTTTGAGAATTAGCTCATTCCAGCACATCGTAAATGTCTGTAGATGCAATTTTTAAATGATTAATAATAATAATAACTGTATTCTCCTTACATACAGTGCTTTAAAAAGGTATTTACAACGTTTTAACTTGTTTACATTTGTAATGTTACAATACTACTTTTTAATCACAGTGTGTGGCATGTTCCCCTAAAAAAAAAATCCAGTGCTACAATCTCTGTCATAAATTCCACTGTATCTAATTTAATCCCAGTATAAGTACTGCTGTTCTGTGTAGGCCTAGAAGATTTGTTGAATAGGATTAATGAATAAAATGCATCATAAAGAGCAAAAAACACAACAAACTGGTCACTAAATCACAGCAAAAACATGATGATGGTTGGATGATGGCGTGGGCATGATCAAAATAGATGGATATTTCTAATATGGGTCTCAAATTACTTGGGATGTTTTTTTTGTTTTTTTTTACTTGTCATGTTATTTGCTCATAATAACAACTTAAAACATGTATTGTTTGGGGTTTCTTAACACTTACAAAGAGCAGCGTAGTTGGTGAGTGATAAAGACAAGAATTATCTTTAGAAATAAGATTTGCTTAACAATTGTTTACAAAGTGTAAACTCACATTTTACTTTGCAAAACTCTTTAGTTGGGCAAATATATTACCACACAAAATATGATTTGTGTCAGTTACGTTTAAAAGCCTTCGTCACAAGGGCTAAGAGTGAAGGTTTTAGGCAAAGGAACCCACGAGGGAGGTGTTGACATGCTTCCTTAACATGAATATGTTGTTCCTTGTTCTACTTCTGCCAGTGCCCCAGTGCTTAATCCCCTCGGTGCACTTGCTGTATAGCCCCAGCAGGTGCATAGGGAATCCATAAACACAGCTGGTGTGTCTCAACATTCAGAAATCCTCAGATGTCCCCTCACCTCAACCTTCACCCCACTAAAGAAGGAAAGAGAGAGAAAAAAAAACTCAATTTACCCAAAATACCAGACATTACCCAACCTTTAGGAGGTTAGCCAAAGGCCTTCTGTAGGTCACAGACAGCCAACGTGTTACAAAAGAAGGAATGTGGTGTTTTCTTTTTCGTTTTGAGTAAAATGCTCATCAAAAGAGTTTGATGGGATTTTTTCTGTTGTTTGTTTGATTTTATTTGAATGCTCATCATCTAAAACTGTTTAATCAATGAGATATGAATTAATGAGAGGGAAGCTGTGTTTAAAACAAGTATGCTTTGATGGTATGGGAATATAACATATGTAAACTGAACATTAAGGAAATCTTGGGAAGAGCAAAAACACTAACTAAATTCAGTAAACTAGTTGAAAGGAAAAGGACAATTATAAAGAACATAGAAGAAAGATGAAAAAAAATTAAGTGTACAACTAGAAACCAGTCTGAAACTATAATTTAAAACATTTTCATACAATGTTCAGTGTTACAGGGTTTCTCCACTCGGTAAAATCTTTCGATATCTTATTTTTATCTATTTAAAACTCTGTGCCTTGCATATTGGCTTGATGTGGTAGTCTATACTTTCCAGGAAATGCTAGTCCTGATTACTTCGGAAATTCACTGCTACCATCCTGTGATGAAACCGGACAGAGGTTAAAACAGCTCAATAAAAGAGAGAACCATTCTTTGATCCAAACAGCCATGCAGAACCTGCCGACAATTGCATCACAAAGTGTACTGTCAGGAATTTTGGATTTTAAATTACACTTGGTTAACCTGAAGTGAGGAGGAAGAAGACTTTGCTGGGCTTGGACAGCAGTCACGTGGTTATGAAACCTGTCAGACTCCCTTAAGCATGTAGGAAAGCTCAAAGCCCAGGGAAAAACAAACATGCTGAACATCACATTTCCCAAATCCGAATGTAAAAAGCATTTATTTAGGGTGGGTTTTTATTGCATGCACCTGTCATTCACTTTCATCTTCTGAGCTGCAGGAGTGTGAAAACAGCCTTTGCTGATCAAGATCAGTGAACAGTCTCATGTCTGCAGATGTTTGCCACGTCTACAATTCACATCAGACTCCTGCCTGGAGACATGCATCTTTGCAAACTTTGTGCAATTTTTTTTTGCTGTTTTGAAACATACTGTAAATAAAATAATATCTATGCTGCACATGCAGTTTCATGTTTCCACTGCACAGTTTATGGACACAACAAGTAAAGCTTAGCTTCATGAAATAGTCCAGCAAATAATACCTAAATATCCGAGAACTTAGTTTGCAAGTAAATTTAATGTATGCAGTTTTATTATTTTTTGCCAGGTCGCAAGCATCCCTTTTGAGAACAGACGATACACAGGAAGAAAAAAAATGTCTTCAGGCATTTTGTTTAATTAAATCCAATTACGTTAATCTTCTTTATTCCATTGAGGTTGTATTTTTTTAAACAACTCATGTTTTATATTATTTATAAAACAGTAAATTGATTCTAAATATTGTTTCAAATCCCTCAGCTCTTAATAAATTCATAAGGGTCAGCTGAGAACAGCAAGATCAACCCGAGGTGCCACCCCATCATAGGCTGACGCTGCCTCTGAAAACACCTAAGGGGGCGAAATTACTTCCTCATTGGCAGGCTAATGATATTCATTTCTGTTAATCTATAGCCCAATGTTTTCCAATTTGGAGGGAGTATCCCCTCCACTGTCTATTATGCTCCAGGGCCATAGCGGCTACTTTCTCCCCCATCTTGTGGCACTTGAATTAAATAGAAGCAAGTTGATAGCTGAGAAGCATGGAGGCTAAGTGAAACCAATTAGGACAGTCCAATTCTTTGCCAGAAGATGGAGACGCAACGGCTCAGGAGAGAATTAATTTGTATATAATGAAAGTCTTCATTTATTCACGTTTTGTTTCACGGCTCTTCTGGGCTCTTTTGTGTGAACAGAGCTCTCCTCTTTTTTAGGATGTCAGCGAGATGAAAACAAATCTGTGGTTAATAGGTCCACTGAGGAGAGAAGTGCTCTATTATGAGGATGGACGTGAAGTCTGGCTAAAGAGAGCAGAAGAAAAGATTCAGAATCTGACAGAAGCTTCATTTTTTTGTCTCCATGGAAGTTCAAGTGCAGTAATTACAGATCAATGTTAAAAATGTTTTGGCCATTAACAAGTGTTTATGGAGATGGTCACTCCTTAAATGATCAGTTTAGCCACCTAGGGTCATGTAATACAATAGAAAGGACAACAAAATGAGACATGAGGCAGTTTTTCTCAACATATATTATCAACTCTATCCAAAAAGAAGTTAAATATTCATAACGTCAAAGGTTTCTACAGAGCAAAGATACCAGTTGTCATGTTTATTTGCATATTTAAAATCCATAAATGCATAATGAAAACTTGTGTGGCCTGGATTATGGGTGAAAATGTTGCTACATCGGCACAGAGCAAACAACTTTTGCCATTTTATGTCATCTATTTTTTATCTTTTTCAATTAAAAATTGTTTATCTATAAAAAAATGATGTTTAAGAGCTCGAATTGGAAGTAGCAAATGAGAAAATGGATAGATATGAAAATCTGTAGCAATTTGCAGAGAATAAAGCCTGTGATAAACATATTTGCAAAACAGATGGCAATAAAAGTAAAATCTATTAAATCCAAAATCGAAAGAAAACAATCAAAAACATTACATCCGAATTTAGGTTTACATCCAAAGGTCATGTTAAACAGAGCTCAGACAAAGCAATACAGATATGAGAAGAAAATGTTTTTTCTGCATATTGTTGGGGATTTTAGCATGGAAAGCAAGACTTGCAACAAAAAATAAATAAATAAATTTTAAAAAAGCATTCAACATTCGTTGTAATCTCCATAAATCCTGTACACACATCTTGACCACAAACAGGAGCTTTGAAATATGCTACAGCAAACCCAGTAGAAAGTCTAAAGGTAGTAGGATCTTAATCTGGAATTTTACACCGGAATAGGTCATTCCAAGAAATTGATATGTCAAGATAACTAACTAAACCTTCAGCAGTGCAGACAGAGTCCCTGCATAGTGTTTATCAGATTAAATACTTTACTAACGGATCATTGCTGGGAAATTCTAATAATATTTAGATGAATTTAGTGGTAAAGGTAAAGCCGTAATGAATATATGGCATCTCTTAAATTGGTAAACGCATACCATAGTATTTTCTATGATGTCCTAAAAGAAGCAGGATGGCTTAGCAAGAGATCACATAATGTATGCAATAACATCATGGAAATCACAGAATTTTGATCCTGAAGTGTTATCAACTTAAAAAAATGTGTTTTTGTAAGGCATTGAATGCAAAGCAGACAAAAGCAGAAGAGACAAAGGTAAAATTGCTGAAAAAAAGAGCAGCAAATGACATCATCTATGTAATGTAGAGACCACAGGGGTAACAATGTTTGCTTTTTTTATCATTTTGGGTGTGCTTTTTAAATGTAACGCACAGGGTTTATTTTATTATATTACACACGGCTGTAACTGGAGTATTGTTCAATGAGGGGAAAAAAGAAGTGGAAGAGTGGTGATCATTTTCTAATCACAAGTGTGATGGCTTTTAGACACTAAATGTTTGAGAGCAAACAATTTTCTCTCCAGCTGGTCTCTTTATAGATCATGAAAATATACTACTTAAATCAATGGGAGACATCCCACACACAATGGCAGCCCTGCTGTTCAATGATGGCTTTTGTACTGGGGATAATCTACAAAGGTCATCAATCATGCGATACATCCTCCTCAAAACCCACACACACACACGCACACACGCATTGTGATGCTGCTTCACAAAAAGAAAATGGGAGGGTCCCTTGAAATATATGTTAGAAAAAAAAAGAGTATGCTATCATAACACTAAGGGAACACACGAGTCTAAGCTCAGAGGGAGTCAATAAGGCAAATTGTTCCAAATTCATTGTCAGGCATGTGGTGAGACAGGCATTTTCAGAGCAAAAAACTCCCCAGTTTAGCTGAAAGTGTACAATTGACCCTGTCTGCCTTTTCAAAATGGTCCAATATTATAACCTGGGGGAATGTGTTGTCATCCAAATGAGATAAGTTTATTTTCTGCAGTGTGGCATTTGTTCCATCAGGCAGGGAGGCTATAAAGCTAGAAGGATCAGTGGGGAGTCGAACTCAGCACATGTGGTGCGAACGAGGAGCCCGTTGAAAAGGTTTGGCCCCCGCCCAAATATCTCCCTCTGCCTTCTGTGCGGGCCCAGCCTTGGAAAGCAGGAGGCCACAATATTGTGGAACAAATTTCCTCTAATCTGAACGTGCTGGTCCAGGGGCTCCAGTGGGAAAGCTGCTCTCATGTTCCCTTCGCCGCCTGTCCCACACATCCGCCCGGTTTATCCTTTGCTGTGCCAACACACAGCATGACGGATGAGATGTCGGCAGGAGGCGTTGGTCGGAGCTACCGCGATCTCAGCCTTGGTCCTCACAGAGGCCGCTCATGTGTGTTCTCAGCAGGCTAGCGCTTTGCCCCAGGGAAGGAGGGGGAGCGGAGAAGGGCTGGCACAAGATTGTCTAGCTCCCACCTGCATCTGCTCAGCCAACACTGACACAACTTTAATAACTTTTATCCTCATCATTAGTGTTAGAATATTAAGCAGCACTAAACACTTAGATTCCTTCTTTTAAGAACAAAGAAATGTATATTTTAAGATGACAGCATATTTGTATCGGCAGATCAAGCGAACGTATGCTGGCAATGTCTGTTTGCATGTTTGTTAAAAAAATATATATATACTTTTTATTCTAGTTGCATAATCTTATGAGACATTTTTTTAGAAAATCCAGCCCTAAACAGAGCACATTAAAAGTCAGCGTGGATAGATATTGATAAACGACCTATAGTTTTTATCAAAACCATTTTATGCCTCATTTTTAGTCAAACATTTATAGATAATTTATCTGATTTTGCAAAAGGACCTATCTTCGCCTATCTTTCTTACAAATAAAGGACTTTTTGACCATTATCCTTTTGCTCAGTCTCTCTAAACTTAAAGTTATGGGTTCTTTTTTTCCTCTCCTCACAAGTCACAGCTCTACATGTTTACATTTGTGAGGGTGGGAAAAAAAAGCATTTGGGGATTTTTCTTTTTTTTTTTTGCCATCCCTCCTAACAATTATTTGGTGGTGGTTACGCAGACATGGTCACCCCAAAATAGCACTTTAGTTTTTTTTTACCTGTGACCTTTAGAAATTATTTTACCTGCTTTATCATCCTTCAGACTTTAAACAGAAAAAACAACTATTGAACCAGGCAATTGCAGTTACTGATAGAAATAAGTACCTGTTGTTTTAAGACGATTTACTAATTTTACTTCTGTATATTTCAATACAGACTTTACTCATCAATTTTACAACACGACATCAATCTTTCGTGAAAATAAACATTGTTAATAAAGTCACATCTTTTGTGAAGGCTTCATAGACATATGTTTATGTTTCATTTTATTTTTAGGAAAGCACCTAAACAATTTTTTCCCCCTATTACAATGAATCACAAAACATGCACATTACAATACAGTTTTAATTTTTAAAGTTTTCTTTAAGTGGCTATAAACAGTATTTAAACGTTCAAGGGTGGAAAAAGCAACTCAACATCCAAAATAACCAGCAAGACTGAATGATTTTTCTCAGTAGGTACAGGTGCAACTCACAGAAAAAAGGTCCTCTGTAGAATATCTAAAAGTAGACAAACTGGCAATTACCTTTTTTCTAAACCTGCAGTAAAATCACTTTGTATATATAGATATAGGTAGAGGTACTTTTGTATACATTGTGAACACATATATTTGTCTTTATATGTTTAGATCAAAATGCTCAAATCACAAGTATAAAAAAACTCATCATACAATGTTATTATGTGGGGTAAAATTCATATTTCAACTAATTTGACGTTCTTCTAACCTCCGACAAGTGACAAACAGCCACATTTCCCCAAAGTAAACTGTAAGAAGAATAAGGAAATTATTTGAAATCATATGAAGTTCTACCTAGTCATGTATGGAGAATATCAAAAATGCTTGACAGGTCACATGTTTGCCCCCTCTTGGATTTCCGTACAACTAGAAAAAATAAGAAAGTAGTGTAAATTGGCTGGTATGAGAATACCTGCTACCCAGAACTACAACTTCAGCAAACACCTTGGCTAGTGGCTTTATAAACATAAAATAACTACTTTTCTTTTCTTTCTTTTGGTTTTTTCAAGAGTTGGAACGACTTTGAGGCAAATCTCTGTCTCCAGCCAGCTCGCAGGGGGAAAATATCCTGATGTTCTATCAGAAAAGTCAGCATAAACAGTGTGTAACACAACATTTACCCTAAGCAATTTTCCACTTACAGCAAGGCTAGTTTAAAACAAAGCAGAACAGCAAAAAAGTTGACTTGTTAACACAGAGGGAAGGAGAAAGACTTGTATTGTTTCAACTGAGCAGTCTGGGGCATTTTCATGCACATTCGTGGGTGGACAGGCCCACAGGAGGAGGTGTGTGACGGGGGTGGTGGGGGTGATTTCCATAGTAACAGTCAAGTCCCCAGCTGTCATGTTTGGGCTGAGATAGGTGCTGTGAGCACAGGGACCACTTAACCCCAGCCACACTTCAACTTAGGAAGTTAAAATGCTGCTGGGTGTCTGTGCTGGGCCTCATTTTAAATGCAAACTCTATACCCCTGGGAAGATAAGGGAATGTTTCTGAATTAACCCAGGGAAACAGGGGCGATGCAGAAAGCCTTCTCAGAAATAATTAACCATCAATGTTTTGGATGTCACTGAAAGATTTATGTTTAGAAAAAAGAATAGAACAAAAGAAAAACAGACAGACTCTATCTAACCAGGCGTTCAACTAAAATTATAATTACTGTAGTCCTAAATAAAGAAGGATATACAAAAATCTGTGATTGAAATAAGGTCAAACATCCTATTTTTAATTAAAAAGACAATACTAATAATAATTATTATTATTATTTATTTATTTACAATAAAACATGTAACAATTATGACAAATTATGTCGTCAAAGTAAGAATAATTTTATCAAAAAATCTGAAATGTGTTACTTGCGAAACAGTTTAAGGTCAGTTCCGTTGGGTGGAGAGCCTCTTTTATTGCAATAATTTTTGACTCCAACTAGGCTCTTTCACCCCAGCCTAAACTTGTGATTTCAAAAACACCTCAAAAGTTACAATGGATGGGCCTATTGGCTTTTTTTTCTGAGCGATGTCCTTCCATGCTCTGCTTAGTTTATCCATATCTTCATAGGTTTGGAGTAATACCATACTCTTTTTCTTTACTGGAAATTGATTGATCAAGGCTGTGGGATGTTTAAAGGTTGGAAAATACTGTTTATTAACCTAACCCAGCTTTGGGTGTCACCACAACTGTAGCTCTGATCTGGTGTTTCTTAGTCTGTTATTTGTTCACCAGCGTTCTGTTTTAAACCTTTTGAGGCCTTTACAGAACAGTTGGATTTAATAGAGAATAAGTCACATAGAGGCAGAATGGAGGAAATGTGTACCAATGGGTTTTATTTAGAGATATCAGAATACATGCGTGGCTGTCTGAGGGCAAAGTAGTGAGAATATGTTTTTAAATTTTAGTTTATTAGGTATATTTAAGTAGGACTTAGAAAACATTTGACAACTACACATTTTTATTCAGCTAAATTCACATATGTCAAGGCTATTATTTAGCTGAAGTCTTCCCAACACCAAAAGAAATTGGAAATGTGTTTACAGAGATGTAATTGGACTCGGAGCAGCTGATTGTCTTTGATCGTAGCATCTTTCAGCCTCCTCTGAGCTCTTTGAAACAGCTTTCCACCGCATAACAAATATTGCTTGCGACAGGCCAGACAAAATGTCCCAGTTGTTCTGCAAGGGAAAATGTAGCATTGTCCCCTTATGGGTGTGAATGGCCATCTAATCAAGCGCTCCCTTTCAATGCAACTGCTTTACAGCGAGCAGCGCGCTGACCTCTGAGGGGCCTGCCTCCCCCTCTTCCCTGTCCTCTGGGACCCTTCAACAAGCTTTAGAGGCCAAATGAGGTGTAAGTCTATTAAAAGGGAGTTTGTGTGTAGATCACAGTCCCTCTGGGGGTAGAAGCCTTTTGCCTTGTCATTCAGGTGCAGCTAATTTCCTTCTGCTCCACACGTAGACATGAGGTCTGCCCGTGGTCCTCATCGCAGTCAGACAAGATTTGCTGCTAGAATTTCAAATAACTGCTGCTTACAAAGGCAGAAGGTGATTTATTGAAACAGGGAGAGATCTCTTTCTGGTCGTTTATTTTAGTCCCATAAAAATTCTGCAAAAGATATTTGTGTTTGAAATAATAGCAAAACCTACCATTTTGCAGACATTACACTGGGTTTTAATTTAAATATTGTCTTGATAAAGTCTATAAAAAAAATAAAAGGATATATTATTTATGTTGCTATTTTTTCTAATAGAATTACCTCTAAAATAACCTGGCAGTGGAGAAAAAGGACAATGAAAAAACATGGCCAGAGGTGAAGTCTGAGCCAATCTGATTTACGAATGGTGGCATAATTCAATTGTACATGAGGCTTGTTGCCTAACATGATGTTCTACCATTCAGGATGCTGTAGAGAGATTTGGTTTTATTCCCAGAGAGATGCTGAAGAAGCCCCCAAACACAGTTACAGTCATGTCAGTCACATCAAGAGTCAGACCCAAGTCGGATGTTAGTCTTATAGTTTGCCTCTGCCAGTGCTATTTTTCAAACAAAAAAACAGACACTGACCATGATTTTAACTTGCAATGGCACTTTGAAGTTGAGGACATTTCATCTCACCTGGGTTTGGAACCGCTACACTAGTCCGCACAATAAATTTTAAAAATAACAACCATAAACGGGTATTTGATAAAGTTTATAAACCAGGTACCTCAAAGGATGTTTTGCCTTGTAAATTTATTTATTCTTCCCTGAATTTTTGCATATTTGTCATGTTCCCGCCAAAAATCCCAATGTATATTTGGTGTTTATGTGTAAGACAAGCACAAAGCAGTGCATAAGTTTGAAATGAAATGACAATAAAAGATTTTTATTTTCAAAATTAAATATCTGAAAGTTCAAGGTGTGAGTTACATCTTTATCTATTCAATCAGATCCTTCCAAATAAAAGGACTTGCTTCTGCTGTGGAGAAGTGTTTCTTCGGCAAGGAAGTTGATGGGAAGATGGGTGTAGCTAAAACCAGAGTATCCCTGAAAGTAAAGCTGTAGGTTCACTTTCCACTAGGATGATGATCCTACACATCCAACTGAAATTTTTCAAATTATAGACTTTTGATGTGTTTGAATTATTTAGCTAAAGTCTTGACGTAAATCAATCTGGGAATCCATGGCAAGAATGATGTTCACAGATGGCCTCTAATCTGCCTGAGCATAAATTTTATTGCAGAATAAACTTTTAGGTGTGCAACGCTGGTAGATAGCAAAAGGTTATATTGACTCAATCCAAAACATTTGGATTTATAAAAGTGGTATGATCATGCACCCTTTTCATTTGGCCTAACGAACAATTATGCATTAGTTTGTGTGTTGTGTGTTTTGTTTTTTTGTTTAAACTCAACCGCTGCGAGTGTTCATGGAGGGGGCCTAGGGTCAGCTGAGCAGCATTAACCTCTGTAAGACTATCTCAATGAAAGGCATTAGTCACATAGAGTAGGAGGAGGGATGTCCTTTAATAGAATATTGACCAGTAGGCAGCAGTCTGCATCTCACCATGTGGTCCTCGCCAGCTCCTGACTTCTTCATCAGTGATGGAGCACTCCAGTACACTGAATACCCACATATATACAGTATCCATGACAACTAATGATATTCAAGAGGTGTTATCTTTCTGTTTATTTGCAATAGAAACTAAAGGGACTTGAGGACTATGATGCGTGGTTCATTTACAGCAATCAGACTGGAGCCTGGGGCTCATCAGAGTGAACAGGGGGAAAAAAACAATTGTTTCCATGAACTTAGACTACTCAAATAAAGGCAAGTAATTTCTCTCAGATAGTCACAATCAGGATCTTTAATTGAAATCAAAATGAATACCACAGGAACTGGATGAAGTTGGAACAGAAAAATGTATCTTGATTAGTGATCTCATTTTAAGCATTTCCTTCATTTCTAGAGCAAACTTTTCTCTTTTACACATTTTATATCAGAAGCTAAAATAGATCCATATAACCCAGAAAAGCCATACTTCCAACAATTGTTGCCAGTATCATCTGTGCTCTGTTTCCCTTTGGCTCTGACTCGCTATTTTTTAATTGTTTGATAATTCATCTCCAAGCTCTAATTTACCCCCCGTTGTCAGCCCTGTATGTTCGACCATCGTGTGAGACGTTCAGCTGAATTTCAAATGAGCTTGTAGCGTATGAAATCCTTCTTGCAGGGGGAGAACCTATTTATGGACATGTTTGTTTGCTTTTCATCAACATTAACCCTTTAGGCGAGCAATGTCCGTATGCCATCTTTTCCAGAGCATTCTCAGGAACGTCCTTGGGCAGCAAGTCCAACTGTTTCAGTTAGTCTGGATTCTCACTGACTCTTAGGTAGCAACACATACGATTAGTTTTTTCTAACTACAGAATTTTTCACTTTTTGTGTAGCTTTTTATATCATATATCTTTGGCATTCAGAGAATAGTCTTCAATGCATCGTGTGTTGTTAAAGCATTATGTTATCGTTTCCTTAGTTTCAGTTTGAATGATTTCCTTTAGTTTTTTTAAATGCTTTTTGTTTAGATTTGTATTCAGATTTTCTTAGTTGGTATATATTTGTATTTAAATGTATGAATGTATTGCTCTGAGAATGTGAGGGCAAGTTTATTTTTTACAAACGGTTACTGAAAGTGCTTTCAAAAGAAAACAAAGCACGCTTTACAAACATAAAATACATAAGCAGAAAACAAGCGATAATTTCATTCAAATAAACATAAGAGAATTCACATTTTAGTAAATATAAAGCTTAGACATGATAGAACTTATAAAATTATCTTTTACTTTACAGGAAAGCTGCAATAAAGTGTGGAGCCAACATTTTCTGCACGCTTTATGTTTTCAGGCAGAGTCTGCAATCTAAACATTGTCTCCCTTTCTTTAGTTTTCATCATAAAAGACCATAACTATTTATTTATTTAACAGTAAAATACTATCTATTGATCCAGTGTCTGTACCCGCTTGTCTGTTTAGGGTTATGCGAGAGCTGTGGCCCATTGCCAATCTATCGCAAGGCAACATACAAGAAAAAGCATGATGGACCACGGAAGAAAGCCAAAATACCCAGAGATAACCCACATCTGCACTCCAGGAAATAAAAGACCCCCTGAGATTTAAAATTTGACCAGGACAAGAACAAAAAAACAAAAGACTTATGGGTCATACTTAATCAGCAACTCTGAAATGTATTGAAATGCCCAAGATTCATTCAGGGTCTTGTAGAACATCAAAAAATACTATATCAGATCTCTTTACAACCAGTGTGAAAGCTTCTGCTTAAGATCATTTCAAGCAAAGCAGTTTTGGACCAATACTGAAATATCAAGTCTTAGTTTTCATTAATTTGATATTTCTGATAAAGGTTGTTGTCAAAAAGTCAACAGAAGATTTGTCCTATGCAGAGATTAGAGTCATCTCATGTCAGTGACAGAATCTTAAAGTCAGTTTTTTTAAAAGCCTTGTCTGCTATTTTAGGTGATCTTCTGACGTAGGTCATCTTCCCTTGTGATCCCAAACTCTTGAAAGTCCTTCTTCAAGAAGTTAAGCCATCTAGTGTCCGTTTGGATGTTCTAATCAAATGAAGCTGGCGAGTGAGGCCAATACGCTCAATTACTGATGAGTTCCCTGTTTGATTTGATGAGAAATGTATAATCTACGTTATTAAAAAAAGAGTTTTTTGCAGTAAAATCAAATTAAAGCAGTGCAGGATAATAAAAAAAAAACTTTGACACATTGCCACAAAACTTATTCCTTCAAAACACTGTAAATGTTTTTTACTGAGCTCTTAGCTCCAAACATTCACACCCATGTGAACGAACGCCCACACGCTCACGTTGGCCTGGGAATATGAGGCCATCAGAGCTTCCCACATTACATTGACGGGTGGAGGTCTTCACTGTTTAAGTGGAGCTGCCTGCTGAGGTTTTCCTCGCCGGCGGACATATAAGAGTGGTAAGTGGCGGTGATGAGACACTGTCCCCTGTGCCTCTTTCAGCTGCCATTCCCCTTAAATTGAAACAGAGTCCTGCAAATAAATATGACGTTCTGAGCAGGGAAAACGCCTGAAAGTTGCATTTCATATAAGCACCCGTTGGGGAATTGACCCCAAGCAAAGTCTGCTTTATTCGCCCTCCTTTTTTTGTTATTTATATGATGAAGGAACAGGGCCACATCAGGGTCATTCAGTGTTCATTTATCTTTTTATGTTGTTTTGTTGGGCAGGCGACTAGAGACAAGCGACCTATAGCTGTGAATCTGCACTATACGACTCCCCTCCCATGGCTCTGCGTATTAAAGTCAATCTGATGCTTTCACCTCTTGATATCAATATGCATTAGTTTTACCCCCCTGTTCATTAGCCTCAAATGGTACCTCTTTTTAAGATTAACTGAGGCTGGAATAAAAGACGATGTCTCCTAAGAGCGTGTTACTGTTTGTTATTCGTGTTGCCCCCGAAAACGGCAAACGTAAATCCTCCAAGTTGTTGTTAAACTGGCTGTTTTACCATATGTGTGCCATTTCCATGAGGTGACAGACCCCCCACCCCCCACCCTCTGGATCAAATAGGGACTATTGATCCTGCAGCACTCCATTTCAAGTTAATTGTGCTTGAAATGAGGTGCACACGCTCAAGCATACCTGCATTAGGAAGGCTTTATTTATATATATTCGTGAGGGAACACGTGTCAGATGAACAGCAAATATTCAATTCGTGTCTGATTCAATTTTCCTCAAAAAGCCGCTTTCCTGCTAAAGTATGCTTTGACAGGGGTTGAGCCAGATTGAAACAGACTACAGACTTTTTTTGGGGGGTTGCAGGAGAACATGCTTTGGCACAGCAATGCAACACCTGACCAATATCAAAGCAGAAGAGCAACAATTTTACTCATTTCTTAAAAAAACCTTCACTAATGTCTGACAATTCCTCCACTTTGGGCCATCCCAGCTTGAGAGGCTCCTTTATTTATAAAAGCTGGAGATCCAACTAAAACTGGCTAAAGTATTGCAGCAGGGGTCAGGGGAAATGTGGCCTCTCCCCGACCTTTATTACCTCTGACACTAACAAACCAGACTCTTAGCTAACCAGGCATGAAAAACAAAGCAAGACTAAAATAGGCGGGAGTAGCTTAGTAGACATTGGACTGAACTTTGAACATGACCAACTGCTTAATTATGACTTTGAGCCCACACTAGAGCCTTTTCTACCAACAGGAGTGAATGAATTATAAAATTTAAGTTAGTTAACAGCAAATCCTTATTATGTATCAAGGAAAAAAGATGTGCAGTTTAATATCCATGTAATTACCAGTTTTCCAAGTGTTCATCTAAATTAAGCTTTTAAACTTAATAACTCATAAGTTTACCTCGACATTCTAATTCACTTAGATGTACCTTTCAGAGTTGAATCAAAGCAACGCATGTTTGAAAATGACTTCAAAAAGTAAAACAAACACTTAAATTAGACCGATCCTTCACAGTTTAAAGCAGTTTTAGGTGCAATTCCTTATTTTTTATGGCTGTAGTAGCTCCAGGGGTTCACAGTAGGAAAACAGCTCAGCACCATTTGTAGAGCAATCCCCTCCCTCAGTTAGGTTGTAAGACTGTTCCCTTATATTAGTATATATAAATAAGTGAAACTGTGTAATGGATAACATAAAACAGGCAGGCATATTGAGGCAGGATTTAATTTGCATGCCAGATTAGCCCGCTATTGGTCGGGGCAGTGCAGTAGGGCAGCCTTTTCATTAATAGGATCTAGTCTCCTTTAATCCATTAAATCAATTGAACTCATACATAATCTGATTTCAGAGGCCCCATGTTAATGCTGTCGGTTGTATGGTTGTCTTAGAGCTGGTCTTGGCTGGCACTCACTTAAATGTGGTGCTGTGTAGCTGTATGCAGTGGCATCGGTAAGAAACTCTTTTATCCAAATTCGCCTTCATGAGAAAGATTGTGTTTGTGCTAACAACACCTATCCAGGTCTTCCAGGATAAGTACAGACCTAGCTGGTTTCTCTTTTTGGTTAAAAAAAAAAGCTTTTCTTGAAAAAACATAGTTATTAAATAGCTACAGTACCTCTGCTGGATTTCAAGAAAAAATGCAAAATTGCTTTTTTACTCTGACTTTTTCAACAACAACAAAAAAAAAAAACAATATTCATACAAGTTTTTTTTTACCTTTTGTTTCTTTACAGCCACACCTCTAGTGCGTTAAGCTTTGAAATGATGGGACTACATAAATGTGTGCTTTATTGTAAAGTGGAAGAAAAATAATTAATAATTTTACAACGTGTATTCATTGCCCTTATTTATATACTTGGTAAGTAAAAAAAAAATGTAACCAGTTACTTTCAAAATTAACAGCGTTTCATTTCCAATTTTAGTACAAATTCAGTGCTTTTGTGAAGTAGTTGGCCATTTGTTATTGAAGAAACATCATGAAGACTTAAGAACACACAGATATCTCAAGGAAAGTTTTCAAGCTGGGTTTGCTTTTAAAACAATATCCTAGGCTTTGGACTTCTCAGCAAGCTTTGTTCAATCTAATGCAAGTACATATAAATAGAGCACAACTGCAAACCTACACAGACATGGCTGTTAATCTAAACAGAAAGGCCAGGCAAATATTGCATTATTCATAGAAATGGTATAGAAAATACATTTTTTTCCCTCCTCTTTTATATCATTACATGCCTTCTCAGTATAAGGGATAGCTGCAAGTCAGTGACTTGATGCAATCTGCCAGGTTTTCTTTTATGAAGAACTTTTATTATCTTGTGTCCTTTCATTTGAATAATGATCTGAACATGATGCACTGTTTGATTACTTGGATTAATTGGAATGTATGTGTATTGAAATAACTTTTTTTAGTGAAGTGCCTTGAGAAGGGTTGTAAATTGGCACTATATAAATAAACTAAATACCATTTGGTTAGCTCAGGTGGGAGAATGAGTTTAAGTATGACTTTAATGAAAGAGGCACCCAAGAACCCAGGTTTCCGGTTTGCCACAAGACATGGGAACACAGCAGACATATAGGAGGTTCTCTGATGAAATTAGATGCACATTTTACTTTCAGGCCTGCATAAAAAACACACTGTGTGGTGGAAAGGAACTGGACGTCACCCTAAAAACAGCAACCACACAGTAAAACTTGGTGATGGCAGCATACCGCTATGAGGTTTGCTGGTTAGGACGAAGGCAAAATAGATGGCGTGAACTACAAAACATCCTCGAAGAAAACCCGGTAGACGGCATAAAAAAAGCCCATCAGAAGAAAAAACATAACCACAAAGCCAGAGCTAGGGTGGCAGGGTTAACGCTCCAAGTGCCTCTTCACAATTTACAGGAATCCGAAAAAGCTTTGTTGCCAAGTACGTTATTAGAAATACAAGGAATTTGTGTTTGCGTTGTTAGTGCATAACTAATGTGGAACTATGGATATGTAAAAATATAGGTATCCAGTATTCACTTGAAAAAAATCTAACTATAAATATATATGCATACGCTAACTGTTGAAGTAAATAAAAAGTTACAAAGAAGAGCAGTTTCAAGTATCAACATCTAATACAAGAACATGTATCCACCCTCTTTTATCAAAAGCTTCATGTTTTAAAAACTAAAATTAGGAATAAAATTTTTAAGTAAAAACACATTTTCTGTTGTATAAATTTATCAACCCTTATAAATGTTTTTAAATTTAAAGATGAACTTAAGAGAGAAATGGCAACTTAGAGTTTAAGGTTGCAGAGCCCTGATATGCATGTATAATTATTAGTAACAACGGCTTAGTCAAAGTCCAAACTTAAATCAAATTAAGTATGTTTATAAATACTAGTCTTGAGATAGGATGTGAGGGTAAACGAGCAAGTGTTTCAGCTCATCAGTGGTAAAAGCTTACAGAGACACTTCAACGGCTCCCCATACACGCATACAGCATATATAGTTTGTGGTAACATGAAGAAATTTTAAAATGTTTAAAAGGTACTGTTGTCACGAGAGGCATTAAGTCATGTTTAAACTTGCCGGCTATACAAATGGGTTTGGATGGTGTGTGCGTTGTGGGGGACTCAGATGGCCTAAATCCAGTTTTTCGCTGGTCAGATCTGAAGCAGGAAGCGCTGCTGGAGGCATTCACAAGACAAGGGATGACATAGTCCAGGTCATGCCTGAACAACCCAACCAGCCCCAGATTTACACTCTGTACACACCAACAGGGAGCCACAGACATACATGGCAACATACACACACACTCACACACACACAGTGTAGATGTGTAGAGAGGACAGGGACTCACCACTGGGAAATCTATACAGTTTATAATTGGGAAAAGGAAGAAGAGAACCATAACAAATCTACACAAGGGTGCATGAGGCAAAATAGAGCTGAATGTCTTAGAAAAGACATAGAGCATGGGTTGATTTCATTTTTAGGATGTGGAATTAACAATATGGAGGAGAGAAACACATAAACATATCCTGGATTTATGAACGAAAGTTTTTTTCATAGCAAAACAACATTAATTGGTTGTTTACAGGTAAATACTTAACATTTTACTTTATAATTGTGGTCTTTGTGTCTGAAGATTTGTCACTCCTCCTGTGAGGTCCTTGTGCCTTAGCAAAAACATAAAAAAAAAAACACAATGGTTGGAAAAAAATTAAATCCCTGAAGGAGGATTTGGGCACTTATATAACTCCCCCAATTATAAGTTTTTTCCTCAAGTAGCTTCATGGCCTCCCTTCTGTTTATGACTCACAAATATCTAATACTGAAGTGTGTATAATGCCGGCATGTCCACATGACTGCAGAGAGGGCTCTTTTTGCTTTCTGCCCGACTGAGTCAGGCATAATGCGAGGTTCGAAAAGCTGCGAGCTTAAAACCGGCACACTCTATACAAAGACTTGGTGGTTTGCCGGGAGAGTGTGCATTCAAGGAAGTTGCCAAAAAAAACTAATTTTCAAGAGCACTCAGCGTGCTCTTAAATCTGTCTGATGGAACCACACCCACAGGCCACTGGACGTTAAATACCTCACTCCTAGGACAGTTTTTTTTTTTTTTTTTACAGTGGCTGTTGAGAAGAGAAGGGCAAACTCCTGCTAATCAGATTTTGTCTTCCTTGAAAAACAAAACTTTTACCACAACTATAAAATAATTTCCTTCTTTAACCTGTTTAAAGAAGGAAGAGGAAGTGTGAGAGGATGTTGGGTTCCATGTTTAAGTTATTTTCAGTGGACCACGTAAATCCCTTTTTTTTTTTTCATTTTTGTGCATGCATATCACAGTTGTTGGCTGCTGAGGTGCACATCTTTACGGATTTTTCCACAGAAACGGTTTTGTTCCCAAATTATCTTTAATCCCCCTGGGTCCTTTACCATCAATTTTTTTTTCTAATAAGTATTACTTTTGTATAGTTTTGATGCCTTAATACAAATAAAAAAACCTTTGGGAAGGTTGGGGGGAATTTTCAACCTTTTGGACAATGTTTTATAAAAGAACCAGATTGATTGTGGCTGCTAATTTTTGACATACCCAGATTTAGATCATATTTCCTAAAATATTCAAATATTTAGGGCAATTAATTTTTTTTTTAAAGAAAACAAACCATTAAATTAGTTTTAGCTTTTAGGATTAGAAGATAATCTGGGAGATTATCTGAATTTATCCTGGGATATTTATATTCTTTAAAAGAGAACGACTTTGTTACAACAAGACTAAGTTTACTCTGTGAACAAAACAAAGGGATCCCAGGTAAACCAATGAAACAGACCCCAGTTGTTATCTGTTGTTTCTTTTATGATCTGAGTTGACAAATAAATTAGGTTAAATAAACAATTCAAATTAAAAGGTGTAAGATAATAAGTAATTTAAAATTTCCGTGGAATTTAAAGAACAATGGTTTTGTTGCATTGTGGATTTTATAATATAATTTTATATTTTTATATAAGGGTTCACAGGGTTATAAGTTTGCAGGAATAAAGGAGGGAAAATATAAAAAAACAAAACCTGAGCATTTTTGTTTCCACCACCAGATTTAGAACTGGGAAGAGTGCTTTACATTTTTCCAGCCAAACTTTTGTTCTTGTCGCTTCCATTTCTTTGTTGGCTGGGGTATAATCATGCAGCTTCAATAGCGGTTATGTCTCCATAAAGTTACTCAAAAAAAGGCAGGCTATGGTCTCTGCAAAAGCTCTGTTAGATGACTTTGTGGTTCAGAACATACTTATTAGTAGGACAAAAAATAAACATTTAGGATAAACTAAAACCTTTGTCCCCAGTTAATTTGGAGGGCAAAACTGCAGAACTGTACTGTAGGATGTAAATTTCAACAGGTAGAAAATGTGTAATTCATATAAAGTGCAGGGATGAAGAAAAGCAACCTAAAAGCTTAACATTTCTGTTAAGGTATTAAAATGTATGCCTAAGTTATTTAAGTTCAGGGTATGTCGAAAAAATAAAACAATCCTTCTGTATTTCTGGATGAACATTCTGTTAAGCCACATTAAGAGTCTGTCTGGGACATTCCCACTCTTACCTGAACCCCCACCTACCTGTGGGCCTCAGACCACTTCACTTTCTTCTTATGTTTCACCCCACCTTGATATTTACCTATCTGTGGGTGGTCTGGCTGGTACTAAAAACAAATCCCCTATACTCCAAACAGGGATATTGAGAAATGGATTCCCTGTTTATTCGATTTCACAGGTAAAGCTTCCTACCTCTTTTACAGTTTATGTCTTTTGTATTATAGTGGAGGGAGAAGGATAAAGGGTTGGGAGGAATAGATCATTCAGGAAACAGCCCCTCATCCAGGCCTCAGGACCACCTAACCTGTGGCTTGTATTCCTGACCTCATAATATGTGTGCGAGAGGAGGAGGGGGCGGCGTATTACCTTTTTCACCGACAGTGCTTCCCCATATTCCCTGACCCCACAAAGACATTACAGTGGGCAAACATAAAGCAGCGCTTCATGAAGCCAGAGCTTATCTTCGCCCTGAAAGTATGTGAGACATGCCTGGGAACAAAAAGCCATCTCTCAGCCCGGGAGTATGGCCAAAGAGATCTCTTTCAGCAGCCACAGATTGCCCTGTGTTTTCTTAATTGACAGACCCCAGCCACATTTGAAAGAAATGACATGCAGCTGGCGGGGAGCCCCGGCCTTCCAGGTAGACCACCTGTCAGCAGGAAAATTGTCCTCAATCTATTTCATAAAAAAAAAAGAATGATAGAGGTCTCTCAGACTCCATCATATCCTAAGCTGTGGTAGGTTCACCTTTCTTTGGGTTACACCTGTGTGGGAAAACCTGGTCAACTAAAAGACAAGGAGGAACTTTCTCTGGAATGTTATGCATCGTCCATGCTTATAAAAAAAATGTTAAAACGATTATAATTATCTGCTAAACATGAAGAACTTCAAAATGTGATGTTTTCAAAGGCAGTTCACTCTTTTAACAATAATCCTTACAACTTTTCAGACTTCACATATAGCAAAAGCCTTTTCTAAACAGAAAGATTTCAGTTTAAGTTTTTAATATTAGCTATTATATAGTAGCAATCTTTTAAGAAATGCTGCATTAGTTATGTTTTGTTTGTTTGTTTTGTTTTTATGTAAGTAATAATATAATTATATTCATTAAAAAGGATTATCATGTGGAGTTTTAATACAATAATCAGGGAAAGTTAGAGTACATAAAGCTTTATACATTGGGTTTATAAAGTAACTCCAAAAACCTGTTCACAATGTGTTTGTCCACCTAAAGCAGGGGTGGGCAACTCAAGTCCCTCGAGGGCCAGTGTCCTACAAGTTTCAAAGTTATCCCTAATCCAATACACTTGAATCAGATGGCTAAAGGACCTCCCCAGTATATGTTTAAGTCCACAAGAGTCCTGCTAATTATCTGATTATTTGTTTCAGGGGTGTTGATGGAGAGACTTGCAGGATACCGGCCCTCGAGGACTATAATTCCCCAACCCTAAAGGGATATCATGAAAAGTCCTGATTTTGCGAGCTGTTCTGACCCAATGAGATGAAACCGAAATCCTTTTGGTAAAATACAAATATATGCTGTGGGAGATTTTAGATTGGATTAGACTTTTTTATACAGAAAGAAAGATGGTCAGAGGTGATGGGAGGGTGGATTTAACTACATGTAAATGAAGCTCAATATTGAACGACAGCCTGTTCGATGCTGCAAAAGACCTTGAGTGAGGTGAAGGTTCACTTTCTATTAGGAAACTCCTAAACATACAGAAAGACCTACGATAGATCAAAGCCTTTTTCCTTTCTTAGAATATTTAAATCAAATAAATTCAATCCAAGTTATTGTTCAGACTTAAAATGGTTATTTAAAAATGCTCGCCCTCTGAGGTATTTTGCAAAACTCACAGGGATATACCCCAGAGGTCTTGCATCTATAATTGCAATTTTTTCAAAGTATCGTTGGCCAAAAGAAGTGATTATAGATGTACATCTCACTTTTAAGTTTATTTATCAAAACGTTTTGAAAACAATGTATGATTGACTTGCTGTCCACTTCTCAATTACGCACAACCTTGTCTCAGTCTTAGATTAAAAATCCAAATAATATGCAGTTAAGTCCTTTGTTGTTACATAATAGATTGTGACAAAAGTTCAAAGGGTATTAACACCATGTCTCTGTCTTTCATTGTGAGGAAAGCATGTCCTCCACTGGACAAATAAAGTAGTGCACACGGTGCGACCTGCTGGGTGAAAAAGAAAGAAAGAAAGAAAGAAAGAATGTTCTGTCATTACCCAATTAATTGAAAAACTTTAGAAAGTCAAAACAAATTCCATGGAGCCTTACCAAATAGGTTGTTAAAGAAAAAGAATATTTAGGATAGTTTCAGGAATAATACAAACACTAAACTAAGCCATTGAAAGATTTAATCACAAAATAGAATAATCGATATCTTTGGATGTCATTGGACGTAGAATGACACTGCACATCAAAGAAATGCCAACACGAGGTCAGAATTGTGTTCGTACAATTGCACATTCTGAGACATTATATCTATGCCAAACATGGACAAGAAAAACCTCAGTTGGTCTGAAGGAAACTAAAATAAAAGTGGTAGTGTCACCAAGTCAATCACCTGAGAGGAGTCCAACAAAAAAACCTGTAGAAAGAACTGAAGATCATGAAGATCAGAGTACACTGGTTTAATAGGTAATAAATTATTAGGTATTAAATCAATATCAGGAAGTATGTTTAATACCTTGCCTTTGTCCCATTCCTCCTCTATTACACATCACTTATTTGTGCACTTATTTTTGTTGATTACTTTGAATGTTTTGATTACTTGGGTTGTTACTAACATATTTATTAGTAACATATTTACTCAGAAAAATACTGACCTGCTCAATACAAGCTTTCCCAACAGAATTTATTTGTGAGGAAAGGCTGCATATTTCTCTACAAAGTATGGTTTAAATTGTTGTCTTATTCTTCTGAATAAGCTTCAAAAATATCTGTCCTCAAAAATAAGAGAAACAACACAACAAAACATTGTTAAGAAGTGCTATTTAAAATGATATCAAACTGAATATTTCATCATATCTTTCTTGCTTCCTTTTTGGCAAGAAAAATTGTTTATCTCCAACAAACATTAAGATTTTTTTCTTTTTTTTTCTTTCAAAAATATTTATACACAGGAGAAACAATTTCAAATTATCCTTCCTTCTTCGCTAAAACTGTAGGTCAATCAAACTGATATGTTTGTAATGACAAACAACCTAAACCGTCTAAATGCATCTGTCAGAGTGTTTGCATTTGGAGATCAGGATTCCCAAAGGCACAAACTCCACTGAGAATTAAAAAAAACAGGCCATATGGCATCCACGTCTCGGGGCCCTTTCCACGATTCAACCCAAGCTTACGTCCCCATCCAATAATAAAAAATAAAAAAAGGATTTTAGGGGGTTCCAAAGAGTTTAGGGGCTCCTTGACATATTTGTGGGGTGTAAAGTATATGGAACAATCCATCCAACACAGCTAGTTTTACCAGATAAGTGCACAAAGTCTCCCAACCAATTGATGATGTTAATCTCTATCTCAAAGGATCAAGAATCAGTTTATTTATATAGCGCCAATTTACAACAGATGTCGTTTCAAGGCACTTTACAAGAAAATCAATTAAAATCATGGATACATCATAAACAAATCAATTTTAATAAGTTTCCAATCTAAGGACAGGCTTCACCCAAACAGGCTTCACCCACTTTGTTAAAGTATTTATGTTTTCAGTAAGAATAAATCATGTTTTGTTTTAATTGTATAAACAAAAGGCAAATATGTGCCTATGCCTCTATTAGCTTTTATATCCAGAGAATGATTATTTCTAGCTTCAGTTAGTGGGAGAAATCAACTTGTTTTAGCTCTTGTCGTAAGTCTAGGGTCATTCTCCCCCTGAACCCTCACCCCAGCCACGTCTTTACAACGAAAATAAAACCATAGAAAAATGCCTTTAAAAGAAAGATGAATCCTTTAAGTTTTACTTGAAGCTTCAAAATAATTTATGCAGTAAGTGAAAACATTAACCTGGAATTGCAGTAAGGCTCCCAACACAATAATATTCACGGGATCGAAAATTACTTGATCTAAACATGTAGTTCTAGCTGTTTGCTATAGGCTCATTGTTTTGCAGGTAGATGGTCCTCCACACCAGTCTCAAGTCATTTTGTGGCCTTTAATAGGTTTTCCTCCAGGACCTTCTCACACAAAACTCCATCCATCTCCCCATCAACTCTGCCCATGCTGGATACAAGCATTTCCACAGCATCATGCAGCCACTGTTATTGCTTGGTGTGTTTAACCGGCTTCTTTCAATGATATTCTCTTCCTCTAGTTTTGTGGGTGGCCTTGTCTATTAGACTTGCAACAATGGCACAATCTTCCCGCTTTGAATGGTTTTGTAACATAACCCTGATTCAAACCTCTCCACCAAGTTATCTTTACCCCGTCTGGGGTGTTTCTTGGTCTTCGTGATGTTTTTTGATTTATTAAGTCTCTTGACAAAATGCTTGTATTTACACTGGGATTAAATCAAAGTTGCACTATATTTACTGATGAGGTGCCTTATTTGAAAACAATTGATTGAACCTAACTTTGTTCAAGGTTGATAAAGTATAAGAAATAAAACCATGTGTCCTTACTTTCCACCTCACATTTATGGACTACGTTTTGATGACTTATCAAAGAATCAGCTATTAAAACACGTTTGTGTTCATGAGACAAAATGTGTAAAAGTTTAAAAGGTAAAAACCCTGTTTTTTAAACACTGTACATTTACTCCATGAGGTGTTTAAGTTTAAAACACACTTCTAAATGTCTCATTACTCACTTTAACAGTGAAACGGTTTGACAATGAAGGACACTGGGGAGATTGTCCTGGGTAGAAAGTGATTTATACCCTGGTCTATGAGGTATTGTTTTTGGCGTCAGCAGTCTGCATCAGTATCATTTTCCTGAATGTTCACACATCAGTAAAACAGCTCCAGAGTCAACTGAACAAGTGTAAGCTCCCTTGCAAACTTCAGCATCAGCAGAAATCGGATTTAAGAATGGCTGACATTTTTGTATTTATGTATTTTAATACTGTTTGGGTTTTTTCTTGTCGCCAAAAGGAGCTAAATTCAAAAATGTAATTATCATGGACACTATTTTGTTTAATAATTTTTTTTATTTGTAATCAGCAGCAACAGTTCTTAAACACACACTTCAAGAGATATTTAAATTTATCTGTCATTAGTATTAGTAAAGCACCTCATACCCTAAACATCCATGGTCTTTATATCACCCAGGGGTAGTTGGATAATAGCTGAAAGAGTATTTCAAATAAATCCTTCATATTTTACGAATTAGGATCTTTTACATTTAAATTTAACACAAAGGAACAACCGTGCAACCAATACTGAAAAAATACAGTACACCAGGAGTAATAACACGAAGTCATTGACATAATAAATACTAAAAAACTCCAGACAAAAGACAAGGCAAATAGACAACTACAAATGGGTTTTGGTTTCAAAAATAACACTTTCAAGTGACCTTTGATCGTATGAAGAATTGACTTTAATGATAGGAGAGCTTTAAATTATAATGCATACTATTCACAAGGAACTTGCACCTTATAGGACAAACAGGTAAACGTTATTATGCTCAGTTGTTCGGAATCCAAATTGATACAGTTGGAAAAAATCCATTATTTCTGCAAGGCTATTCTGTCTGAAATAGCATTTCCCCTTATCTTTCCCATTTTTAACAACACTTAGGTAAATTTTCCAATGTCTAGTCATAATTATTGCCTTAAAAAGATCAGAAGTTTAAAAAACCTGTTTGACTTACAGCTTGCTGAATGACACCTTTGTCATGGCCCGAGGGGGTCTGTATTGCTTTACCTGGCACTTATAAACTTTCGAGGGAGGGTGGCAGGAACCCTACAAATGTGCTGACTGCTTTACGGCATAGTCACTTCCACCGTTTCTAATTTTCAACATCATCATATGACACAAAGGATCCTTAAACATATTCATTATTGTCTTTCTACTTGACAGGCTGGGATACTGAAAACTATTGTAAAAAGATAAATAAAATTCCTTCCACCACACTAGCATTGTGCCCAAGGTTATTTCACAAACAACATTCACGGCATTGTGAAATTCCTTGTGTCCCTTTTACTGCACTTCCCCTGGCTCTAATTTCTCCCACAAGTCTAATAAAGGCATTGCTGGCCAAAACATTGGTCACAACTCCCCCTTCCGCTACTCTATAGATGCTGGTCGGTTAATGAAGTAACAACAAATTGGGCCGCAGACTAATTTGGAGTGGCGTTTCTTGGCCCTTCTTGGCCCTTAGAGATGTGTTTCATTTTCTCTTATCAGCGATTCAGTCATGTGGATTTACGCATGGACGCCTCTGTCTCCCCTGATTGTTGCGTTAATGGAAACTTCATTAATGTCATTAATCTATGAGCTGAGACTTGTAACGAACACATATTTTGCTGTTTGTGCTCTATTTGTCAGATAACACTGAGAGCTTGGTTTATCTGAGTCTTTATAGAGACAGCGACTGTAGACGACATAATGGTACAGACTATATAGGGTGACAAGTATATATTTTTTTAATATATACCATAGAAATCTAAATATATACTGATGCTCTATCATTTTAAGCATGCATGCTATACAAAAAATAAAGTTCAAGCTCCTTACCACTGAGCAGAAAAATCTTGGCCCCTCTTAAATCAGATTTCTGTCTCCCTCCAAAGCAAAACGAGACAGCGGTGCATCTTTCAGCATCCACGAAGCATAACAAGATGTGATCTGGGATAATGCCAGAAACTGAACTCTGATCTCTGCTGCCTACAGGACATGGGTTCAACGCAGTTAGTTACAGTTTAGCGGGCCAGATTAGAAAGAGGGCAAAATGCTTCTGCGATGATAAATCTTCATCATACTTATACGTTATACAAATTGTCTATTAGTATCTTGGTGTGTTTATACTGTTGCCACACTGAGAACTGTATTTAAGATAGATGTTCAGAGTCACGCTAACACAAATATGGTAGGCCACAGGGTTATAAAAAATATAAAATATCTGTTTACGTCTAACACATGAAACCCAATTTAGAAAATTCTCCATCATAGATAAGATACAAATGCTTTGAATGACAAAACACACCCATATTGTGAGTTTAAAAAAAAATTAAGCCACCATCTAAAGAATAAAACAAATGTTATGAAATGTTTACCTTGTTTTCTTTGCTCTGCAATTTTACAGACATGGCCTACGAAAGCGCTCTTTAAAGTTTTTTCCAATTTTGTCATGTTGCGACCAATATTTTCAACCTCACAAAAAAGATTTCAGAGTCTGTTTCTCTATTTCCCTTTCTAAGTCACTTTTGATTAAAAACAAATACAGAATACAGAATTTTGACTATTTTCCATGGCATCTATGACAACAAAAACAGAATCATAAATCTGTTGAGCTCTGCCACAAACAGTTGATTACTGTATTTGTTCCAACTGAGTTTTATTTTGAGACCAACACAATTTATCCCATGGAAGCAAACATACCCCCATCCACTACATTGTAGAAAAATCCTTTTTTTAACACCAAGGTTTACATTTTCCGTAAGCCCGTTTTTTGTGGATAAATAAACAAGTGTCTTTGTAAGTCTAAGTAGTTCTTCTAGACTGTATGAATTTAGGAAAAATTTGCATATGTGACATGATGATAAAGAGTTTTAATGTTTTTATCTTCTATAAGTATTTATTGATTGCTTTTATTCATTTCATCTTTTAAGTGTTGTCTTTCCTATTAATTATTGCTTATTTCTCATTTTCTATCATTGTTAACCATGTATTAATATTCTTCTTAAATTTATTATCATCCTCACAGTCAGCCGCTCATGTGCCTCTTGTCCAGCAAACTCTGGAGCTTAGAATTGCAAAACGTGGCAGAAACTTGCAGAGCTCTTACTTTGCATCGTTAGTCACCCTAGTCTAAGCCTGAAACGCAGATGTTCCTGACTTTATGTATAGCCCTGGCTTTTTTTATTTTTTATTAGAAAACTTGTTACACCCTTAGTGGCAACCATAAAAAAAAACCTTTACGAGGTCCATTATCATCCACAAGAAGTATATCTCCACCTCTAAAATCTGTCTAAAATGAGTCTTACAGATTTTTTTTTTAAGACATCCATGTTTAATTATGCTGATTTTTTTGATTTTTTTATTCCAACATTATTTCTTGCTTGGTTGATCGACACTCGTGCCCGTGTTCACAAAGGCGCTGTAATGTTGCCATTAGTTATGCTTCTCTGGTGGCCAAAAGATGTATCCTTAAGTCCCGGGATCCAATAAGTTTCTATGTGAATGGTTGAGGGAGATAAAGTACATCACATAAATGAAATAACTGATGGAAGACGAAGGGGGGAAAGCCTCTTAATTAAAAATATTAAAATGCACAAAATCTCTGACTCAAATTTTAGGCCCATCTGAACAGCTACGGTAATTCTCTCTTTACCCTATATAAAGTTCATTTTAGAAACAGCGGGCTTAGAAAAAAATACATATCCATTTAACAAGTCGCTGAATATTTTTCGGGAGGAAGATTTCACCAAAGCAGCATGTATTGTCTTAAAACTTTATATGTCTATATACAGCTAGAGTGAGTTTGCATTCACATTTTCTCGTTTTTTTCTACCATGCTTGTATGAGCGTGGAAAAAAAAAAGAAAAAAGGAAAAAGGCACAAAGAACCCTGAATGGTTTTAAATCTCTGTAGGGTCTCAGTTTACTTGTGTCTAACAGAGGGCAATAGGCCAGGTGCAAACAGAAAGGTTGATTGTCTTAGACACCCCCTCAAACATAAGAATAAGAATATACTGTGCACCCATGCAAACATTGCACCTGCAGATAGAAGCTATGTCATATTATATTATATTAATATGTAACGATAAGAAGTCTGAAAAAGCCTAAGTAACCTGCAGTTGTTCTTTTTTCATCTTGTTTAATGCAATATTTAAAATTTTCAAATCCTGAAAACGTCATGGAGATGCTGAGTTAACAAACATTTAAACATACTGGTAAAAAAAAAAAAAAGAGATGGGAGAAGGTCTTGTTTTATTCCTGCTACGTGACCCAGCAGCCATAACACGCATAAAGACACCCCAGATCTCTCTGGACAACATCTTTACTGTTATATGCAGCCAGAGAATAAACTTAGATTTATTCATTGCTTTAATGAGTATCATATATTACATAGTGCCTGGAGGTAAAACCCCATCATGAATGGAGTAGAACCAACTTCATTGCTGAGCCTTTGTATAAAATAATCAGCTGCTATTGATCAATAATTTAGAGAAGTGCCAGATTATTGACAGGAAGACAAAATATGTTTGGCTGGCTGTGTTTGAGAATCCACCCCCCTGCCCTCCACCCCCATACACTCAATCACTGGAACAGAAATTGCTCCATGGAATATCATATTGCGGCAATGTTTCTTTTCCCTCCTGCAGATCAATGCTAATTGAGGTCCTAGATGATGAATGTTGCCTGAAATGTTTTTTTTAACCCGCAGAGTGCTGTTCGGCGACAAGAACGAGGGCCTTTTGGGCCTCCACAGGGTAACTCTAAGAGGTACAAAAGCTGTGTGAAGAAGGAGCCTTTTTAACATACATTCACTTGATAATATTAAACAAATGTGACTCACTTGTGTGTTGGATATCCTTACATGGGCTCATTCAAAGCAACCGTGCAATAAAGGGACTAAAACTTCCTGTTTTCTAACTAAAAGCACCATGCAGACCCCTCTGAGGGACAGAAGTAAATTATGAAGATCAACACAGCCAACAGAAGGATGCTGCACGATCCCTGAAGCCCTACAAACCCAACCAACGCGGACAGCACGCAGCAGATGGGGTAAACCATGCCGTCATGTGGAAAATAGACCTGTTGTGTTGTCGCAGAAACAAGACTCGGCGTAGTCTGCCAAGTGGACCACCAGAGGAAACTGCAAGAAGCTGTGACAACAAGGGGGAAGCTTTAAGTCTTGCTGCACATTCGCTTCGTCAGACAACAACAAGGCCTATAAAAGCTGGTTTTTAGTTGTCACAGCCTGCTAAACAAGTCCGTCACAAGACTTTTGCTTCTAAATCCCTGACAAGTGTGACATTTTACGAACTACTGGTGATGTATCGGTGCAATAAAACTGTAATATGTCGGTCATCAATTGGAGTTAAAACCAGTTGAGGCCCTCGGACAGAACCAGAAGAAAAACCATCTTGACTTGTCGCTGCAATCTTGTGTCTCTTTAGGTTTTTCAAATGGGATATTTCAATATTCAAGGAATCACTGTATTGTGGTTTCTGCTTTCTTTTTATGTCAATTTTTCCAAATTTTAATTTCAATTTATTTCATTTAAGTTTATTTGTACAGCCCCCAACTCACAAAATAATGCAATTTGGCTGACGATGTTGTTATACGACAACGAAGTCAGTTTGTAATAGAAAGATTTAATCTTTAATCTTAAATTGGTAAAACGGGATATAATTTATGGATAGAACTACATTTATTCCTTCATTTTTCACAAATAAAACTCTTGTAGCATCCCTGAGTATTGATTACTTTACTCTTCTAAGTTTAAATCAAATGTAGCACCACTAATCGTCTTTAAAAGTCAGTAAATCAACAAATCCCATCCAGCTATGTTTCATTTGATCTCAGAACACAGATGATCTGTAGAGGCCTCAAAAGTCTTAGAGAGAACAATTAAGTTTGAAGCAGGGATGTTCTAAAACATCTCACAATCGATCCGTCGTTTAAAGATTTAGACGTTGCTGTGCACCTACAGTCAGTATTTGATAAGTGCAGAATTTTGATGACTGAAGTGTTAAGATAATTTAAAAAATAAATAAAAAGTATACTTTCTAGAAAAAACAAAACACACTGTATAATTTTTAAATATTTTATTTGCATTATTGTGCATAACATACATGTTTGTTTACAAGAATCCTGGCTCTCACTGCCCTACTGTGCCATCAAGTGGCCATCAAATGTAAAACAGGGTGATTTTAGCATTACTTTGGTGCGTGAAGCTTTACATTGAATAAATAAATGTTTGTTATGTCATTACACAAAAGCATGAATATGCTGTGAATATACAATGGCTACAAACAGTGGAGATGGTGTAAATTTACTTGTGTGAGTTGGTTTGTAACTGTGCTACCCAATAGAAAATCTGTGGAGGAGGCTGACACCGCATAACCTAAAAGCTCTATAACAATTCTGTATGGAGGAGCGGGTCAAAATGCAGAGAAGTAGAAGTTTTTAGCCTCTGCTGTGTTGCATGTTTTTGACATATCCCTGTTTCACCACACAGTATAAAAATGAATGTAGTACTTCATCAGTATGCCATCAAGGACATAAAAAACAGCCTCAGGGACCAGCAGTAGGGACCATTTATGGAAACAAACAATCTCTACAAGATCGCTTGATTTTTAGACCACAATTTCAAAAAAATAAAAATTGTCAGTATTCGTACAAAATTATTTTGCTTCATAAATTACATTAGATTAAAACATAAATTATTTGGGAGACGTTTTCCCATTGAATTTGTATATAGTTCATTTTCCGTATCACAAGCTTAATAACTGCTTAACAACTTCTATTAAAATCCATTTTAAGATTAAATACGGTAAAACCTGAATGAATCCTAATGTTTTAAACAAGTGCTTGACTGCATTTTTTACAGCATGAATTTAAGGGGCACATCAATCACATCACAACAACTATCTATGCATAATGAGTGAGTTATTTCTGAGTGCTTCTGCATGAAGTGTCAGTTTTTATCATTAAATTCCAAGTTAAAAGTTAAATGTTTCGATAAAATGTGTCCGCGGTAATGCGAACACTCCATTCACCATTGCATTGTAGATACATTTAAACCTTAAATAAATTAAAACAAATATCTAACGCAGCAGTGAAAGCCCTGGGAATGTTTCCGTGTGCTCTGCAAGTAAACATATGCAAAATTAAATGTTTAAAAAAACTCTTTTTTTTTTTTTTTATGTTCCTAAAGGAAACATAAGACCATTTATAGCTCTGCATTTTGTTTTGAACACAGCAAAACCATGCGCTATACATTTGATAAGAAACACGCTCTTCTGACATCAAGTGAATAAAAAGTGCAGTTATACAATTTGGACAAGAGGCAGCAAGGCTAAAAACATACATGGCTTTCTTCTTTTTTACATGGCTTTCTTCTTTTTAGTCGTTAATTCAAACTCTTTTACCTTTTAAATCTTAACTTTGCACCGTCGACGACATTTCAGTAAGGTTTTCCCTTTTTTTTTTTTTGGTTTATTCCATAATCATTCCAAATCATCCGCTCCAGCTCTGGGCATCATGTGCCGTGTGTTTACATGACAGCTGTCTCTCACCTGCAACGAAATCAAGATCAGTCTGTAAAACGCTATGTTAAAGATAAACTGGTAAAAAAATAAAAATAAAAATAAAAGATTCAAAATATAAATACCTCACGTTGTTAACTCGTACTTTTATATCACACCTGTTGCTAAATCTGGAGATTTATAAAAGGAGGGAATCCCAGCATATCCTGGAGAAGCACCAAAGCCCTCGGTAAAGGCGCCTCAACATCAATCGTTACGTTGCGCTTCCGCAGAGGATCGAGGCTCGATTCTGTCACGTTGTGACAGTGATTCACCCTCAGGGACTGCAGCTTTGGGCAATACTCTGCAAGAGTCCTTCGAGCATAGGAGCGACAGGGGATCTTATGAATTGAATTATCATATAAAAGGCTTTACGTCATTTATAAATTTTGGAAAAATTATATGTACAGCATTTATTGAAAATTCTGGTCTGGGAAACATTCAATGAAGATACATGGAGAAAAGCACAATCACCCTATATTCAACATATTATTTACCAACACTGTAAGGAGCCAGGGTTCCTGCACATGATTAATTTCAAATCAAAGAGTTTTTCCATATGACATTTATTTTTAGTGTAAATAAAATTCATGTGAATACCTAAGTGGTTTGTTAAGATAAACCAGCAGCATTTACAAAAAGAAAAAAAAAGGAAAGAAACTGACGAAGCCAAATCAATGTTAAAGTTCTTTTCCAGCCAGACAAAGAAAGATGAGAAGAACAGAGTCACAGTAGTTATGAGTGTCAAAGCTGCATCACTGGGAACTTGTACTTCCAAAAGCGGGCGAGTAAATAGTTAAAAGCGCATAGAGGACCTTGTGAAAATCTAAAGTATGTTTTGATTATGTATATCAGGGTGTGTAGATATCAGTAACGCCAGTACCTGTGAAGTTAGTGCTTCATAAAAGGAACCATACCTATAAACTAAAATCCAGCACAACTAGCTGTATGCAGAGCTTTGATAAGCATTTTTGATTTTTGATTTAGCCATTGAACATACAAAAAAAAAGTAGATTTAGATTTGTAGTCACCTTCGTACAGATAGACCGGTTGTTTAAGAGGCCAATCGCTGGCTTTGGTACATCTTTCCATATTTCTTTGGGCTTTGCAAATGGAATAAAACTGCATTTTGCCCTCTAAACGCACTGGGTGCTGGTTGTTACATACTGACAACATTTTAAAAAAAAATTTAAATTATTTTTCATGTAACTTCCTAGTAAACAACAAAAGATTAAATGCTTAAATCTTTGTCTGTCTTTTTGTTTATTTTACGGATGTGGCGGAATTACCTATGATGATATAACGAGGAATTTATAATCAACAGCACCGATAAGCAAAATAAATGACTAGTGTGGCCACATTTAGAATCGGCACATAACCAACCTGATAGACTGGTTCCTGACTCGCAAACAGCCTGTCAGGTCCAGCTGTTCCAGACCCCTGCAGTTCTTGGCCACCTCTTCCACCGACTCGTCCGTAATGTTGGCGTTGACGGCCAGGGACAGCGACTTCAACTCGGCACACTTTTTGGCCAAGTAGCAGATGGCGTCATCCTTCACCTGGCGGCAAGCGGTGAGGTCGATAGACCGGAGCCCACCGCAGTGGTCGGCCAAGCTGCGTAGGGACAGGCAGTCCACCCACTCGCAGTGGGCCAGGCCAAGGTGCTGGAGATGCCTGCAGCTCAAGGACACAGCCACCAAGGACTGACGGGTGAGTGAGGCACAGCCGCTCATGTCCACCCTCTGCAAGTGCTGGTTCTGGCCAATAACGGGAAGCAGCTCCTTGTCTGTGACCCAGTCTGAACAGTTGAGAAGGGACAGGTTTTGGAGAGCTTTATTTTCCTTCAACATTGAGCAGAACGTGTCCTTGGGGATGCATGGTCCCATCTGTAGATGATAAAACAGAGAACAGGTTTGAAATATTTTACAAACTTATACAGAGCATCTTGAACATTTAAATCACATAGTTATATGATCATTATAGATTAGTGCAATCGAAACAAAAAGGATGCATGGTTTCCATTTTTTATTTAGTTTACAAACGTAAAAAAAAAAAAAGAAAAGAGACATGCAATTGCATTTACTTCTTAAACATGACAGATATGATTGCTCAGTCTTCTTTGAAAGTAGCTTAACATCAAGGAGACGAAACGGAGAGCAACCCTGCTAAATTTTCACAAAAGTTGATTGAGGTAAGAACTTTGACAGGTCAATTCAGATACATGAAACTCCTTGATTTCATAGTAATTCTGGGTTTATGTTTAGGAGCGGTCTTGTTTTGCAAATAATGTATAATGGATCTCGTGCAACTAAAGCACCTTCTTCCACTTGTCTGGTGTGTCAACAGCGCAGCTTGTAGATAACTGTAAAGGAGAAAATATGAAGAAGTAAAACGTATTTTTCATCCCCCTTCCCCCTCTAATTGCGTATGAAGTAACCCTCCAGTTGAAGTTCTATTATCACTGATATATACACACACACACACTTCCACATTTTGCAACATTACAAACCGTACTAAATTCATCTCTTTCCTCAAAACTCCACACAAAATACCCCACCATGACCAAGTGAAAAAAGCTCTCTTGAGAGCCCCGTAAATTCACTAAAAATAAAAGACCAAGAAATTACACCTACGCAAGCCGTCACAGCCTTAAGCCATGAAGCGCTAAATTGAGCTCAGGAGCCTCCTGTTTCTATTGATCATCCTTGAGATTTTTCTACAGCTTAAATGGAGTCCACCTGTGGTAAATCCAGTTGATTAAACATAATTTGGAAAGGCAAACACCTGTCTATATAACGTCCCACAGTTAACTGAATGTCAGACTACAAACACCGAGCATGAAGTCAATTGAGTTGTCTGTAGACCTCCGAGACAAAACTGTTTCGTGGCAAAAACCTTGGGAAGCATACAGAAAAGTTTATGTTTCTTTGAAGGTCCCAATGAGCACATTGGCCTCCATCATTCGTAAATGGAAGAAGTTTGGAACCATTAGGAATCATCCTACAGCTGGTCTGCAGTCTAAATTGAGCGATCAGGGGAAAAGGAAATTTGCCAAAAGGCGTCTGAAGGACTCCTAGACCATGAGAAACAAAATTCTCTGGTCTGATGAGACAAAGAATGAACTTTTTGGTGCTAATGCTATTTGTCCTGTTTGGAGGAAACCAGCCACTGCTCATCACAAGATCAATACCATCCCAACAGTCAAGCAGGGTGGTGGCAGGATCATGCAATGGGGAGGTTTTTCAGCAGCAGGAACAGGTTTGACTGGTCAGGGTAGAGGGAAAGATGAACCCAGCAATGTACAGAGTCATTCTGGATAAAAACCTGCTCCAGAGCATTCTTGACCTCAGACTGGGCCGACAGTTAATTTTTCAGTAGGGGAACCAACCAAAATCTCAAAGGACTGCCTTCAGGACCCCTCTGTGAATGTCCTAGAGTGGCCCACCCATAACCCAGACTTGAATCTGATTGAATATCTCTGGAGAGATCTGAAAAAAGCTTTGCACAGATGTCTCCCATCAAACCTGATGGAGCTTCAGAGGTACTGCAAAGAAGAATGGGCAAAACCGCCTAAAGATAAGTCTGCCAAGCTTGTGGCATCATATTCAAAAAGGCTTGAGGCTGTAAAACGCTCAAGAAAACCCCCTTCACATGGTCACAATGGTGCACTATGCATAGAATTCTGAGGAAAGAGACCAACACAACAACGGATATTAGCCTAATATCAGCAAAATAATCAATATTGGATTAAATCAGCCTTCACCTGAAATCTACAATATCTGCACTCTAACAAAGGCTGCCTGCTCCAGCAGCTTGTATCCACTATGCAGAGCCCAGAGATCACTTCCAAAGCATTTGTTTATTTGCTGTGAATTTATTGTTCTCCGTTTCAGTAATATCGCTTAACCGAGCTCTTTCTAACATTTTACACTATAAAATGAATATGCAAGTATGTGTGATTCATGCAGATATCGTATGGGGTCAATATCGTTATCCATTAATACCGAACATATACCGTATCGGAAGTGAAAAAGTTTATGGAAATGTGTATGGAAAAAGTTTTTTTTATTTTATTTAGCATGGTCAAAAGAGAGGATGGATACATTTTCCACAACATAATGTTGATATTTCTATGACAGAATGTTCAAAAAAGCTCATCGTCTCCAAACCCATAAGAGGCTTGATTGACAATGCTTTGTCTTGGTTCTGATTGACCCGAGGTGGTGTAGCTTTAACTGCGGTAGAGCGTAAAAGATGAGCTTGATCATTTTTTAGAGATTTCTTTCATGTTATGCTGTTGAGATGTAGTGACTGGTTGAACAAATACGTAAAACTATTAAGCAAAGTGTTGCAGTTGCAGATGTTGCGTTTTGCGTTTTCTTCTTGGCCCCTGCAATGGATTGGGAAAAACAGCAAGGGTGAATGGACGCAACACTTTAACCTCTTAGCAAGTTCTTTAACAGAATGGCTCATTGGATTGCAAAGATTACAGACCCCTAATTTACAGTAAAAGAGGTTGAACACAAATAAAACACTCTCAAACTGTAAGTCCCTTTTCTCCATTGTATCTTAAAATCAAACCGAGCATTTCCTTTTTTACTCACAGGGGAGAAATTAAAGGTCCTGCAGGTGGCAAGGTAAACCCGGACGAGGCTCTGGAACTGCTTGCTCACCCTCCGCAGGCTGACGATGTGCTGCAGCGGCAGGTAGGACAGAATGTGGGGGACGACGACATCCTCCCAGGGCAAATCCAAAAGCTGACATCTGCAGGAGGGCAAAAAACAACATAAAAAAACCCCCTGTTACAGCTCAAATCTCTGACTCTGCAAACTTCTTAAACAAACCCCCACAAATAAGAGCAAACAACATGATTCATTTAAGGTCGGACGCTGAAGTGGACAGTTAAAGGAAATTGGCAGCTTTGAATAAATGGGACAAAGCTACGTTTCAGTGACTGCGCGCTTCCGCTGTTAGCCGCCGACAAGCTAGTCAGCCGGGGGAAAGCGATTCCGCTTTTTTAACAGATATAAACTCGTTTTAAAAGCCACTCACGTCTGCCCTCTGATTTCTTCCTCCATCCTGAACAAACTGGGTTATACGGTGGTTTTCACGGCAAGCTGTTCTTTTAATTGACGCCTAAGGACGCTTTTTGCCTTTTTGCTTTAGCATCTTGAGGTGTAACCCCAACCAGCTGCTGCATTCACTGACTGTCGTAACAAAGAATGTCATCAACGGGAGAGTGCGCGAGATCGTTTCACTGCAGATTACGCAACAAAATAAGGTGATACATATACATTGGTGATAAATTTAGATTGTGTTGTTGCTCTTTTTTGTCAAATATGGGAGAAAAAATTTTTTGTATCCGTTTAAAATACCTTGGAACTGAAGCACTGTTAATAAAACTTAAGCAAACACTTGAATGCATCATCTCTAATTTTTGCTCATATCATACTCAGGGTTGGAAATATTTTTATATTGTTCAAATAGATAGATTTTTGCTCTGAATATCAACAACATTTCAAACATCATTGAGATGATCATGAAATAATGTAGAGTAGAGTTTATATTTTGGAATTGCCAGGTTGCTGGTTCAATTCCATACATCCATGGTGAATGTGGTATTATTTTAGAGTGATTTAAGTGACCAGCTGCTTACAAAAGTGTTATATAAGTTTAGTTCATCTACCTTTGGCATTAGCGTGGAATTTGCTAAGATTTAAAAGATAAATGTATGTTTAAATGTGAGTTTTTACTAATTTACAAATAAAATTGGTTGTTCTTGTATTAATGTCCTCAAAAAAATTGTTGTATCATTTACCTATACAGTATAGGTACTGACTATGAAACAAAAATACAATTACACATTTTTTTTAATTTGTTGATTTATAAAATATGCTTTGATTTTATAACTAACGCAGCTTAATAATCTATGCATTCAAGTAAAAATTCAAGTGATATATAAAATATTGAACTTCTCATTTCACCCTTCAGTTCAAAAATACTGTTTTGAAATACTGTTTTCATGTGAGTTGAACAGTTTGTTATCCTTCCAACTCACCTCTGTCAAGAAGAACAATGAAACCAATCATGCAGAACAACTGCTGACCCACAACTTATATTTTAGTGAATGAGACCAGCCGGTAGGGCAGCTGGGTAATCACTCACTTCTCACTGAACATAGTTCAGATACAAGCTACAGGGCAAGAATGGCATCCAAATCCATATATGATTTTTCTGCAGAGACGTTGGATGGGAAAATTGTCCCATTGAGTCTTTACAAAGGAAAAGTGCTGCTCTTTGTCAACGTTGCCACCTTTTGAGGGTCAACAATTGAGGAGGTGATTCTTCATGAATGTACACCCTATTATGATCCATATAATGTACCTCTGTAGTCTTACTGAAACCATTATGTTTTATGTTATCACAGTACCACAAAATGAATGCACTAATGGAAATGTTCGGCAACCTGAATTTCACTGTGTTAGGATTCCCTTGCAACCAGTTTGGTCTTCAGTCACCTGGTAAGTTTATGCTGTCATTTATTGGACCAAATATTCCATTCTTTTTACCTTACTAGATTTAGTAAAAAATATATAGATATTGGACTTAAACACGGAACAATTCTGCACTTTCATTGCATGGGATGGAGTTCATTGAGTTTCTTATTTGTTTGTTTAAACTGGTCACATCTATTTTTTAAGGCAAACATAAAGTGGTTTTTACCCATGCGGTCATTGATCGATGTTGTCATCTTATAATCATAATTTTGTTTTGTTAGATTGTTGTTGCACTTTGAAGTGATATAGCAGAATATATTTTTTACTTACTTGGCAGAATGATAAATATATATATATATATATATATATATATATATATATATATATATATATATATATATATATATATATATATATATATATATATATATGATATAGCAATCACTTTTATTAAAACTTTAAAAAATGCATAAATACGTAAAGAGATTATTTTTGCCAAGTTTTTCTGAGATACCGCAGACTTTTTGTTGAGATCAGAAAGATTACTGACCATAAACATAAACGTAAACATATATCCTGCTGTGGAACAACGCAAAACCTCACCTCAAATCTGGGAGTTAAAGCATTAAAACCTGAACACTTTTCTATGATCCTGAAATTACATCAAATTTGATTTCGGATTGGATAAGGCAGATTAATGATATACCTCCAGCATGGCACTAACTTCAACCATACCAAGTATTTTTGGATTATGCTTAAAGGAAGAGCCTTTGGAAGAACAGTATCCAATTTAAATTAATTCTACTAATTCCAATAGAAAGAGTGATCAGAAAATGAGCCAGAAGTGTGCTAAAACATTTCTGATATCTACAGGGAAATATTTTAAAAGTACGGGTAGATGTAATTATTTGATACTACATGGTTCCTGAATTATCATTAAAGTATTGATGCTTCAGCCTATAACAAGAGCGATTTAAATTCTAAAATGAATTGGGATGAGAAGTGAAGCAAACGTCTGATTGGCAGTACATACATACCTAAACATAGTTGAATTCCTCCAATTTCCCTCAAACCGTTAGTCAGCAGAACGACAATGATTAATGCAATGAAAAGAAAAGTTTCTATTTTTAGGTGGCATGTTCTAACAAAATGAAAAGACTTAATTTTACATTTTACTTCTAGAGGTGAATGAAGAAATGCTCAATATACTAAAGTATGTGAGGCCTGGTGGTGGATTTGTACCTACGTTTCCTGTCTTTGCCAAGGTGAAAGTAAATGGGTTGAAAGAAGAACCTCTTTTCACTTATCTAAAGGTACGCATACTACAAAAAATAAAATAAAATGTTTAGAGTCAGAAAGTTTCTTTATTTTTGCTGTTAGCATGGCTATACTTTCTTTTCTTATTCTCCACAGGAGGCTCTGCCATTTGTAAATCCTCTCATTGGAGATATAAAGAGGTTTTACTGGTCCCCAATAAGTGTCAACGACATTAGATGGAATTTTGAAAAGTTTCTTCTTAAAGCAGATGGTACCCCTTTCAAAAGGTATAGATGCCAAAAAAAGCTTTCAGGTAGTTTAAACCTTTCTACAGTATATGTTATACTTTAAGCTTCTTCTCCCCTGTGTTGCAGGTATGAACTTCTCTGCCCTATTGAAATGGTCGAGAAAGACATAGCTGACCTTCTCTGATGGACATTTAGGAATGGCTCCCTGGCGGCAGAATGACGTTCACTCAGCAAATGCACAAGTGCACCTGAGATGAATCTGATTGGGAGAAGAACGTGTGTGGGGGATTCAGTGCATTTTCTCCGAGAACAAGTTCCCCTTCAGCCACTTGAGGAGTTTCCTGATTGGGATGTGAAGATGTCATTCAAAATATAAACGACAATAAATTGCAAGATAAAAACCTTGTTTTAGTTACTGCCATCAGTTATTTTGATTACATTGTCTCTGAGAGTTACCACATTGACAATAATTTGTCAGTTAAAGATAAGTGCAACAATTAGTTTGCCACAGGAAGTGTCAGGACTTGAATGTTACCTGGCTTGGTGAAACAATATATAAATTCTGAATATTTTTTTAAATAATACAACAACCTGTTCCTGTTTATATTTAAAATTGTATGTTCGGTAAAAAAAGATAAGGGGCTGAGCATAACTTTAATGATTATACCATGTAAACATGACTAGCCTAAGCTAATGCTTTAGTTGAAAGTCCTGGCATTTTTTGGGCTTGTATGCGGTACCCTAATATAGAGATTCATACTCCCTAAACTTTTTTGATATTTTGTCACATTATTATCAAAAACATATAAGTGTAATTAAACCCAAACTTTTGCATACATTTGAATTTAATTGTAAACGAAACATGGTTTTTAAAAGAGAATCTTGTGGTGTGCATTTACATTTAGCCGCCTGAGTTAAGTTTTTAAGCGCTTTGCATAAACCTACCCAACATTGTGAAAATGTTGGGAGGGAAATTGTCCATTAAAATAAGACTTGTGCTTTATAAGCTTTTTAGATAACATGTTTTGTGTCGCTAATATAGTAATAGGGGAACTCATTTTCTTCCCTTTTCATCGTACTAACGTTGAACAGGCAAAATGAATGGCAAGAGTAGTTCCTTGTCGGAGCCCGTAGTTTTGTGTTGGCGCATGCGCACATCTCATTGTGTCAGACAACAGCAGCGTAAACATGGCTGGTGTCGGTTTCCGACGGTTGGCCAAGGTTCTCGCTAAGGGGGAAGGTTCTGGCCTCTCAGTCCTTGTTTCGGGATGTAGATCCGGTAGGTCATGCTTTAGTCTCCCGGTTAAACTTTGACAGGTTTTTAAAACCTTTTTATCGTTGTTTTTTTTTATGTTTTAGCCTCTTGTGGACGTAACCTTGACTAGCGAACATTAGCCTAGGCTAGCAAGAGAAACTGCGGTTTTTTTGAATGAGTGCAACTTTTCGGCGTATAATGGCGTATTAATGCTTTCAGGAATGGGTTTATTGTTGTTTCAGCCTCTGGTGTGACAAAGGGCAGTCTGCCAGGTCCTTACCCAAAGACCCCAGAGGAGAAAGCAGCTGCTGCGAAGAAGTACAGTTTAAGGGTTGAGGACTATGAACCATATCCCGATAACGGAGAGGGGTGAGCTTCCTTCTAAAAGCTTAGACTTTTTTTTAATGTTTTACATTTTAGTTCGACTTTATGTAATGTTCCATTCAAAAATGGTGCAATGACGCTGAGAAATGCATAAATATTAGCAGACACTTAGAACCAATTCCTTCTGTCCCACATGAAGAAGTAAATAACCATTTGACAAAACTTTAATTGTACTGTTTCTATAGCTACGGTGATTATCCAAAGCTGCCAAACAGGTCCCAACACGAAAGAGACCCCTGGTACCAATGGGACCACCCTGACCTGAGGAGGAACTGGGGAGAGCCGGTAAAATAGGAATTCCTGTGAAAACACTTGTTTTTATTGTTTTTAAGAATTACTATAAGATTTATGTTATTTAATGAAATGAAAAGTCCTAAACTATCATATTATATTGTTCCCATGTAATACAACTTCCAACTTTTCCAAATCCTGTCACATCATAATAACTATCTTTAATTTTTCTATTACTTTCCAGAAGTTTATAGTCCAGAATAGCACAATAGCAATAGTTTTCAACTGGAAGGTAGAAGGAAGATAATAGTTCTTAAAACAGAAATGTGTGATGTACAATTGTATTATACTTGTTTAGTGCTTATATGGGTAAATAAAATTCCTAACAAATGTATGTGTTCTGTAAAGGCTTTAGAGGTTGGTTAGCAAGCAACACTTAAATAAACAGCATCATGAAGAAGAGGGAACAAACATGACTAGTCAGGGGTTAAACTCAAATTTGATTATTTTTATGGAGTAAGCTGTGTGTAGTGGAAAACAAACACTTTGCATTACCTTGCATAGCATTTTTATTGTAATCGCAGTGTAATGGTTTGGGGGCTTGTTTTAAAGATAGGAAAGCTGGTCAGAGCAAATTTAAAGGTGGATGAGAGAAAAACTTTGAAATAAACCTATTTAGACGGTGCAAAATACCTAAAACTGGGGTCATGGAAATACAGTTGACTGAATGATGATTCCTTGCATTCTGATGTTAAATCAACAATTTAATATTTACTCACATTTTCTTCTTTCTCACGCTTTTGTTTTAGGAACAGTTTGAATGAAACAACGTGCATCTTTATTTAAAGAGGGAAAAAACATTAGATCTAGATGCAAAGGAAGTTTATTTAATTCATTAAAAAAAAACAGTCTTTATCACATGTGATTATGTACTGTTTTTGTCTCCGTTTTAGATGCATTGGGATTTTGACATGTACATCAGGAACCGGGTGGACACATCCCCTACCCCTGTGCAATGGTCAACTATGTGGAAACAACTCGGTGGTTTCATCGGGTTCATGTTGTTTATGTTCTACCTTGGGGAGAAATTCCCAGCCTATCAACCTGTTGTAAGTGTACACACAATTTTATAGTAAAAAACTGAGTAGGTTGAATCAAATAATGTGTGCTTTTCTATGGCAGTTTTTGAGAGAAAAAAATACACATCTCACAGTCTTGTTATACTGTTTGAGTAGATCAAAACAAGAGCTAAAAAGTAAATATAGGGATTGTAATTAGAGCTGCACGATAATGGGGAAAAAACTTGCATGGCGCGTTTGTTCTTACATTGTGATGTATTGTGCATAATTGAACAATATTGAATATTTTCAAAAAATAACTTAAATAGCACCTTAAGTTATGTTACACTAACCTGCACTGATCTTACCTCTTTTATGTGTTTATAAGTATGGTTTTCATATGTATTTGAAAGAAAATCTTGCGGTGGTAAAAATTACAACGCCAGTATCAATTCCCATCTATCCATATATCCTCCTCTTCTCATTTGTGCTTCCATCAACCTGTGATCTTTAGCCTTTTAAACAATGTAAATAGTGTCCCTGGTGAGCATCAGCTATGTATAAATAATTCAACTTGAAAATGTAATATGTTAGCAATACAAAGAGTCCCACTGTGCTATAGATATTACTCAGAGTGATATTACAATAAAGATGTTTTCATGATATATTGTGCAGCTCTAATTCTAATGTTGGTTTAGTTTCCAAAACTCTCCCGTAATTATGGGATGTGATCCTGGACAATCCACCCTTTTAAACTGGAATACATCTTGCAAACCTACTAAAGTCTAGTTACACCTGTTGAAAAAATATTTATAAATAAATATAATATATTTGTTTGTGCTCTATATTAAACTTAATGTTTATTTGTTCCTTTTCAGGCCCCGAAACAATATCCCTACAACAACCTGTACTTGGAGTCAGGAGGAGATTCGGAAAAGGCACCAGAAGAAGTTAAAAATTATGAAATCTAACCTTAAAAATAAAGTTTTCACCTGTAAATATTTCTGGCTTAAATAAAGAGTTAATAACTTCTGAAATGTCTTTTTGTGATTGTCTTTTGTACAGTCTGAAAACTAAATTTGCTTCTAAAATAAAAACACTGACTATTTCAGTATCACAATGTACTAAACTGGTTTGAGGCTGCATGTCAAGTGTCCTTGTAGGCTTTCCGTAGCTTAGTGACAACACGGCACTAGCACTTTGGTCTGGACTGCTAGCTTAGCTGATAAGTAGCACTGGAGCTGGTAGACACGAACCGTCAAGCTGTGTTACAGTCTACGTAAGTTTATCTTTAAAAAAAATCCGAAATTAACAAATGTGTTTTCAAGCAAAGTCTTAATTTATTTTCTTACCTTTTAAATCTTGTAATTGGGGTGGAAGCTAACAGCTAGCTAGCAACAACAAAATCCTTGGGTGCGGGTGTAAACTGAAAATAAACTTATACGTTAAGATGTACGGTTTTTATGAATTGGTTGCATCATATTAATATGTTAACCCTAACTATTGTTAATTATATTAATACATTATATTTAGGAACTAAAAATGTGATTTTGGGAAGTTACGTGTGAGATATGCTTGCGAAATGCTAACTTGCTAGCTAGAAAAGCTGAGGAACATGTCATTTAGAAGTGGTTTGGTAATTTGGCGATGATATAATTCAGAACGTTGTTGATTTTAAATTAAATGTAATTATAACAGAAATGTGACTATTTTGAAGTTGGGGTTCTTGCTGTAGAAGGTAGAAGGGGTTTAAAGCTACTTCCGATGGCAGACAGCAGACTGATGGAATCTGAGCTGAGGTTATGGTTGGAGAACTATAGAGGTATTTTAGTCGAGTATAATAAAACTCAATCATCGATGATTTTTAGGAGCAATCTGGTCCTCTAGTGTTGGTTCAATGCGTTTAGTCGGAGGGTCATGATAACTTCTGCTAACTACCTTAATGGAGAGGCAAGTTTAATTTTGAAGTGGGACCTGTCCACTCTGTATGCCTTTATTTAGTTATTGTAAAGCACCTTGTGATTGTTATTAGTTAAATGTGCCACAAAGGTTTACACACGACCTAAATCTACATAGAGTATCTAACAAAGATGTGGTAATACAAGACAAAATAAATCTTCACCATGCATTAAGTTCATACATTACTCACAAAAAGTTAAGGATATTTGGCTTTCGGGTGAAATTGGTGGAAAATGTATGAAGTTCCCGCTACAGTGATATCATATCACTGAAGTAGGACATTTAAGTAGAAGGATGCACTGGTGATTTCTTCATCTCCAACAATTTGTTGAAACAAAAGTTAACAACCATGGTGAGTACACCACAACAAATATATGTCAACGTCTCAATAACTCGTCATGTGCCCTTGAGCATCCATTACAGCTTGACAACAACGTCTCATGCTGTTCACAAGTCGACTTATTCTATGCTGAGGCAGGGCATCCCACTCTTCTTGAAGGGCAGCCCTCAGGTCATGGAGGTTTTGGAGTGCAGAGTTTCGAGACTCTACACGGCGACTCAGTTGATCCCACAGGTTTTCAATGGGATTCAGGTCTGGAGAAAGTGCAAGCCACTCCATTTGAGGTACACCAGTCTCCAACAGCCGTTCCCTGATGATGCGACCCAGATGAGCTGGAGCATTGTCATCCATGAAGAGGAAATTAGGCCTGTGTTGTTCATGTAGGGGCACAATCACTGGATTAATGATGTTATTCAGGTAGTATGGGCTTGTCACTGTACTATTCACAAAGTGTTGGGCAGTTCTATACAGACTGGACACACCTGCCCACACTGTGAGACCGCCACCACCAAAAGCTCGTCTGGTGACAACAGTGGCTGATGCATAGCGCTCTCCTTGACGTCTCCAACATCGTTGGCGGCCATCCTTTCTGCTCAACGTGAATCGGCTTTCATCATATATATGTATATATATCCTACTCACAAAAAGTTGTAGCGGTCATCAGCATGGGATGTGGCCAAAGGACGTCCACTTCTACGCCTTTCTGTAACTCTTCCAGTCTCTCAGTATCTCTGTTGCAACCTGCTGATGACACTCTGAGCTCAGTGGCCACGTCCGTCTGAGAACGTCCTGTTTGAAGCATAGCAATGTCCAGGTACTGTTGATCCATTGTTAGGTGTCGTCTTGGTCTCATGAAGTCACAATGTGAACAGCCTGATGATGACCAGCTTTAATTGAACCAGGACATTTATTGGTCGATTCAAGGATCAAACACCTGTTGTGACTTTTGCCATTAAGCTCCTCATCAGAGAACAGCAACATGTGCAAAAAGTAAGGAAACATTTAACAGTTGGACAGGTGCATTCAAAAGCTTAGAGAAGGTCACATTAAGTTCACCTGTTAAGGTTTGAATGAATTTTGGGCTCATCCTGAAATTCAACCCGACAGCCAAATATCCCTAACTTTTTGTGAGTAGGGTAAAAATTCATTCTTTATTTATGAATCTTAAGCCCTGTTGAGTTAATAATATTTATGTTATTCTATTTGATTGATTGATTGATTACTTATAAACAGTAATCATAAAACTAGAGGTGTCGCGATCTGGTGTCAAATATTGGTGCAATATCATCAAAATGTTTATTATCGGATTATATCGGCCTACATTTAAAATCTCCAAAATCTGCACGAGCAGTCTGTTCCAGCAGCTTGTATCCAGTTTTCTGAGCCCCCATTATCATTACAAAATTGTGTAGTAATTTGCTATTGTTGTAAACTACTGTCCTCTATTTGAGTAATATCTCCTAATCAAGTCCCATCCTACACTTCACACTACGAAAGCAATATGTGAGATTGTATGAATTATGGCAATATCATACATTAGGTCATATATAATATAATATCTATCGAATTGGAAGTGACAAAGTTGGATTATGTAATCTAATACTTGATATAATTTTAAAATACAAAAACAAGTAAACATCTTTTTCATTTTTCTCTTTATGTCACTACTTTTTTATTATGCTCAGACATGCTATGTTGTTGCATGTTAAATTGTACTGCAATCAACCCAAGGAGATCCAAACAATATAATATAATGACAGTGTTTCATCTGCCTAGGCTTTGAACCTTGAACATCTGTAGTGGAAGATGAGGCTGAAGGAAATTCAGAGGACTGCCCACCAGGCGTGGAGTCCTGCCGGACACCATCCCATCTATCTGGCCTTGGGAACATCAGCACAACAGCTCGATGCTTCTTTCAACACCACTGCCTCCATAGAGATATTTGAGATGGACTTTGCCGACCCCTCTCTGGAGATGCAGCTCAAAGGTTCATTACCTACCGCAAGCAGGTAAAACATGTCCACATTTTGCAATCTCTCTATCAGCCAATAGAACTTATATTCTGTTTTGATTTTGCTTACTGGTGGTTTTTTATTACATGATTTCTCATATTTTAACTGGTGCACTAGTAAACAATTTATACCATTGGATAATTTTTACACTTTGTCACTTTACAACCACAAACTTTCCAGTTGTAAAGTGACGTGATAGACTTATGCATATTAGTGCAGAGTTTTAAGAAGAATGTAGATATTGCATGGTTTTTCAATGTTTCTTTAATGGTGCAACCTATGCTGTTCCATCCATAGGTTGCACAGCATTGTGTGGGTAAATTTCGGGGCGGGAGAAGACGGAACTGGAGGAAGAATCGTTGGTGGAAGCGAAAATGGCACATTGACTGTATATAACCCAGAGGCTATAATAAGTTCTGAAGAAGTGGCAATAGTTGGGCAGTCTGACAAACACACAGGACCAGTCCATGCACTTGATTTCAACCCTTTCCAGGTAAATGTCGGCTTTAGTGTGATTATAAATACTTTATCCACCGACGTATCTCATAGAATTTATATTTTTCTGTCTGATGTATTCTTTGTTAGAGTAATCTTCTTGCATCTGGAGCGAATGACTCAGAAATATACATCTGGGATCTAAATAACTTCAGCAGCCCAATGACTCCAGGTACCAAAACACAGGTAAGTACTAGATTTGGAAAGTTACATTCTCTAACAAATATATTTGTATTCGATAAGCACGTTTTTTCACCTTCTCTTGTTGCAGCCCGTTGAAGACATCAGTGTTGTATCCTGGAACAGGCAGGTTCAGCACATCATGGCCTCTGCTAACCCCAGCGGGAAAGCGGTTGTGTGGGATCTAAGAAAGAACGAGCCTATCATTAAGATCAGTGATCACAGTAACAGGGTATGTTATTTTTCTTTTTTTTCTTTTTTATTTGTAAGCAAATCAAGTTCAAGTTTACCTGCTGTCCTAATAAAGCCTCAAATACCTTTAAAAAACCACACACACAATTCATGTGAAGCAAATTAAATGCTGTGTCTTTGTCAATTCCTGTATATTTGAATTATTTAGATTGTGATTAGTTTTACAGTGTCATATATCGTAATTATACTTTATGAGTTATTATCAATTTTCTAGCTCATTATACGCATAGGGATTATAGATTTTGCTGTTCCATACATTTTGAACATCTCTCTGTGATTTAGTTTGTCATCATAATGATAATTTAAGTATTTTATTTAAAAAGGAGCCTCACAGAATTGCTTCTTTTCTAATTGTACTCCAACTGTTCACACTGCTAAAAGTATCAATGCCTGCTTTATCTGTTGGCTAGTAAACGAACCAGAGCTAAACCACATAGAAAATATAAGGGATTTGTTAATAAGATAACAAAACACCAGACCGAAGGATGCAGATAAGCAGGAGACCTCTACAAAAATAAATCAGTAGTGATCACCTTATTAATGCGGCATGATGCAATATTCAATAAATAAGGAGCCACTATCATGTATTTAGTTGTAAAAAAATTCAGTCATAATATCTTTAATATCTGAAGTTTTTGTGTAACAGAATTTTGTGGGGGGGGGGGGGTTATCTTTAGCTCTTCATCATTGTTTCCAAACGAAACAGAAATAAAAACCTAGGATATATATGGTTTTATTTTTTAATTTTTTTTATTTTTTTTACTTTAATTTGTGAAATTAAGCAACTTTTCAATTATTTATTTATCCCATTTTAGCAATTTCCTTATTTTAGGTTCACTAAAGCATACCCTATAATTTATTACAGATCTAAAATCATTGAACTGGTGATAAATAGGTGTTATTTTAAGTTCCAACTGTGATGTGATTTCAGATGCACTGTTCAGGAATGCTCTGGCACCCGGATGTTGCCACCCAGTTGGTGTTAGCCTCAGAAGATGACCGACTGCCAGTCATCCAGATGTGGGACCTTCGTTTCGCTACATCACCCCTTAAAGTGCTGGAAAATCACAAACGGTAGAGCCTTTGTTGAGTGATCGGTTTTCAACATAAATTTACTTAACTTCTAGAAAGTGTTTTGAATGTTTCTCTACCGGTGTCTTCCAGAGGAATTCTGTCCATTTCTTGGAGCCAGGCGGACTCTGAGCTCCTCTTGAGTAGTGCTAAAGACAATAGGATTCTCTGCTGGAACCCAAACACTGGAGAGGTATTCGACATTTTTATCGGCTTGTGTGTCTTCCTAAACAGGCTTTCCTGGATTGACTGATCTTTCCTGCTGTCTTTTATTTTAGGTAATTTATGAGCTTCCAACAACAAACCAGTGGTGCTTTGATGTCCAGTGGTGCCCCAGAAATCCAGCCCTTCTATCTACAGCATCGTTTGATGGGAGAATCACAGTTTATTCTGTAATGGGAGGAAGCTTGAAGGCTCAGCAGCAGAGCACAGCTGATAAGGTGATTACAAATTATAGTTTGGATTACATTTTTAAAATGATTTTTTTTTCTGTCCACAAGATGGCGCTAGTGTAAAGGAAATCATGTTGACTACTTCCTGAGTTGTGTTAACCCTGACAAATTTCAAAAGCATGTCTTTGTTACAATATAATTAATACACATATTTTTAATAATCAGAAAGTCTCCCAGTTTTTGCATTCATTTATCTGCATATAACGTTTGACGTTATTTTGTCTTGCGTTGTTTATTTTTAACCAATCACATTCTTGGTGTTTTAACAGATATCCTCATCATTTGACACAATGGATCCCTTTGGTACTGGACAAGTGTTGCCTCCTCTGCAAGTTCCTCAGCCCACTGTGCAGGAAACCATCATTCCTCCTCTGAAGAAGCCACCTAAATGGGTGCGCAGGCCGGTCGGAGCGTCTTTTGGTGTAAGTGTAATATTATGATTGGTACTGTGCTGATTCTCAATAGATTTAGTTTTACAATACTCTTTCCATTTACCCATAAGATTATTTATAAAAGTTGCTGGTTGTCTTGGTTTTATTTTAGGACCCACTAAAGTATTTGGAGTTGCGCTGTTGTAATATAAACATATGTGTATGAATTATTTTTAAAGTCATTGTTCCAATTCGATAAAATGAACTTAACTTGCTTCTCCTTTTGTTTTGTTTGTCAGTTTGGTGGAAAGCTGATAACCTTTGAGAAACCAAAGCTTCCTGCGGTGCAAAGCCCCCAGCCTGTCCCAAGACAAGTCTTTATGAGCCAGGTTACCACAGAGACCCAGTTCCTGCAGCGCTCCAGGGAGCTTCAGGCAGCGCTGCAGTCAGGTTCTTACAACAACTACTGCCAGGCCAAGATTCAGAACGCCACGTCAGACGCAGAGCAGGACATATGGAAGTTCCTTCTGGTAAGAGCATCCTCATCTTGACGTATAACTTAAGTCTGTCACTAAAGGGGGTGTTATGATGTGACACATTCCTCTAATTGCAGGTCAACTTTGAGGATGAGGCCCGCATTAAATTCCTTAAACTTTTGGGTTTCAACAAAGATGAATTGGAGAGAAAGGTATTTTGGTCTTAAAATAGTTTTCTTAGGGTTTTTTTTTCTGAGTCATACGGTTTTGGAGCTGTAAAAACATTGTCTTCGTGTAGATTTCCAAATGTCTGGGGAAGAACTTTCAATCCAACGGCCTCGGAGTTGATGCCAAAGATCTTGCAGAGAAGATGCAGCTTCTCACAACCGAGGTCCGATGTGCTCCAGAAGCATCTGTTTGTCTTTAATGACTACTTGAAAACAATTGGAAATAACAGTGTTCCTTCTTTTTCAAGAGGTCAGATGAAGCTGCAGCTGATGCTAGGACCTCAGGTTCCATTTCACCAGCAGACTTCTTCAGTCACACTCCAAAGGACAATTCCACCTTCCAAATCCCTGTATCATGTGGTAAAAACCTCACTAATTGAAACAAGGATAACCTTCATCTCATTCCTGAAATCATGGCAGATCCCTGAGGTGACCTGATAAATATTGTCAACCCTCTCTCCAGACACTGACGGTTTGATAAGCCAGGCGCTGCTGGTCGGTAACTTCGAGGGAGCTGTGGACTTGTGTCTTAACGACGGTCGCTACGCTGAAGCCATCTTGCTATCCATCAGCGGTGGAGAGGATCTTCTCAAGAAGACACAGCAGAAATATCTCAGCAAGCAAAAAAACAGCATATCAATGGTAAGATTAGGATTGGGGCGCATTTCAGTATAATGAAATATCACCGCAAGATCAATATGTCCTCATAAAAGCTGGAACATGCATTTTATATTAGTTCATTACACCTAGACAAATACTTGGTGCTGTTGTTTTTGTTGAGGGTTACAGTTAAGAAAAATCCAACATACATTTTACCAGAAAGACTGATAAAAAACTTTTGATATTTAGATTGTATCATATTGAATGGACAATAAAGAAAATAGGGTTTAATCCATATTTTTAAGCTATACTTTTTTCTTTCACTCAACTCTCCATTTATGTACTTTGATACAATAGACTGTGAATGGCCAGTTTCTGTAAGATTTACATTTCGCAACTTTTCTTCTCTGTGGAGACTTTGTTGGAGTCGTCCCCTTGACTTTGCAGGCCATAATATAACATTTCAGCGTTTTTCTTATATTTTTTGCGTTAGAATCTGAAGTTTGGGTTTCATGTACTTTAAAAGCTACACATCAAAATAACTAAAAAAATATGTTGCCCATGTAATCGTACAAGAAACTGGTTTTTAACAAACTGCTAAATTATTTTACACAAACTCCAGCTTATATCATCGGTGGTGACCCAGAACTGGAAGGACATAGTGCAGAACTGTGAGCTGGACAACTGGAAGGAAGCTCTCGCTGCTCTGCTGACTTACGCCCACCCCGAAGAGTTTGCCAGTTTTTGCGGTACGCAAAGCTCTTCATCGGTGCACGAATCAAGTCATGACTTGTCCCGCTTCTTGGGGGGATGGTCGAATTAAATGTTTTATTGTCTGACTTATCCCAGCCTGTGCCTGCCTTTACTCTGTGGTATTTTCTCATGTATCCTGCCAGATACACTGGGAAACCGGTTAGAGCAAGAGGGCACAGAGAAGCGGTGCCTGCAGGCCTGCTTGTGTTACATCTGCTCAGGAAACATTGAAAAGCTAGTGGAGTGCTGGGCCTTGCACAGAGACTGCTCTTCTCCTCTTGGGCTAGAGGTACAAGCTCTTTACGTTTTGGGTGCATGGGTGTTAAACCAGCTGGCATGTGTTTGGTATTACCAACATGTAAAAAAAATTAGGGCAAAAGAACACAATAAAACTAAAAGCCAATTTTAATTTTCTTCTCCGACTAAATCAGATCAAATCTGATTTGGTCAATTTCCTAGTATATTGAAAATGGAATTAGGTACGGTAAAATGTTTAATTTTCAAACAGACTCTCTAATATAAACCACAAAGGTTTTTTTGCTGTTTAGATTATGTTTGTATTTGATTTCCATTCCAAAAACGTATCAAACTGATGATGAAATATTACAGAAATTAAATACACACAATTGGGTATAAAAAGTGGTATTTCACTTTTATATTTAAATATTTGGTTCATTTGTATTTTTACAAGAACATTTTCAACTTTACTGATCAAAAAGTAAAACGTATTTGTGTTTAAAATAAAATAATCCAGCTCTTATGTATCTCAGAATTTGAAATGGATTTGATCCAAGTTAGTCCATATCGTAATCCAGTTATATATTCTGAATTTCAGTCTTCAAATAGATGGAATAGGGACCCTGTTTAAGAATCAATTGAGTAAATGTTAACTTTGTTGTAGGATCTGGTTGAAAAAGTAATGATGCTACGGAAGTCTATTGAGCGCCTCCGCAACAGCGAGGTGGTGGTGCAGAGCCCTGTCTTGGCTGAGAAGCTAACCTGCTACGCTGGTATCCTTGCTGCAGAGGGCAGCTTAGCCACTGCCACAACCTACCTGCCTGACAACTCTGACCAGGTATGAAGCCTTATTGTACAGTCTTTAGTTAGATTTTTTTTTTCTTTTGCAATCTAATAAACCAAATCTGTGTTTTTCTGTCATCAGCCTGGGATCCGGATGCTGAGAAAACGACTGTTTCACGCTCAGGGAGAGGCTGCTGCCCAACAGCCGGCTCCAAACACCCTCAGTAGGGTTGGCATGCCAACAGCCAATCTCACTTCTGCACCTCAGACTCCTGCACCAAAAGCACCAAGCATGGTAGAAATAACTTCAGATTCAGTCACAATTATGCAAAACATATATTTATATATATATATATATATATATATATATATATATATATATATATATATATATATTATTTATTTTTATTATTACAAAAAAAATTTTTGTTCCTCTTAGAGTCAGTTCCAACCGTCTGCTCCGTCCCAGGTGGCTCCACAACAGCAACCTGCAATGCCATCAATTTTTACTCCTCAAGTTCCTCCACCCAACCCAGGTCTGCCATCCTCAAGTCACGTTCATCCCCCCAGTTCCACTCGCCCGGTTGTAAGGCCTCCCTATCCGCAACATCCTGCTACTGCTCCAGGTCTGCCAGCTTACACATTAGCTTAAAGAGTCGATCTGTTTGGCAAAACATGAGCTCTCCCTTGAACTATTTTACATTTTGCCACATTGCAACCAAAAACCGGAGTCGATTTTAGCTGGAAAATTCTTTAGAAGGTAAACAAGAAGTTGCATAATAGATAGGAACTTAAGAAAACAAATGTTTGTCATGCAGATGCATTTAGTCCCTTTCTGAAACAATTCAGTCCAATTATTTGCCTTCACAGTTGGCATCATGAAGACAAAGGAAGACAGCAGACAGGTCATGGATAAAAGCAGGATTGGCTGATTAAGCTGATAAAGACTAAGAGCACTGCTTATTCTACTATTCAGACTAAAAGTATCTGGCACAGAAGAAAGTCCCCAATGTGTAAACATCTCCCACAGCATGAGAACAAAGCTGCAGACATATGTCAGCACACCCACACTGAAAGGCCAGTTTAAAGCCATCTAGATCGTCACACCACAGACTTGTTGAAGAGAGACGGGACAAAACTTGTCCTTCGTGGTTTACATGTAAAGCTTTTTGGAAGTGAAACTAACACAACACGTCCCCGCTAACATGCCATACAACTGCATAAAATGGTAGCAGCATCTTGCTGTGACGGTGTTTTTCTTCAGCACAGATGAAAAGGCTCAAAATGAGATGGTTTGACCTTAAAATGTAAAGAAAACCTGTTATTGCCAAAAAACTCAGACTTAAAGAAGTTTTTATTTATTTATCACTAACAACATGTAAAACAGTTGCCTTGTTTATCATCAAGGTCATGTATATTTTGCAGGTCATTCAGGGCTAGTGTTATTATAGGTGAACAGCTGATTAGTCCAAAGGTCTTTTTTTTTATCGGTCCTTTTAATTGTGAGAATTTTCTTCTCTCTCAATTGGCCTGTAAACTGTAATACTCCTTTTTTAAGTATTCAGATCCAAAATTCCTTTAAAGAAAGTTATTTCTTGTGAACTTAGTAAAAGAGAAGTAATGTCTCCCGTAATCGCCTCTCCAACACGTGCAAAAAATTATCTGAAGTGTGATACACTACAATTTTTTGGGACATTGTATTTTAAGTAATTTGTGTCTTATTTTTCTGTTTTTTCCAGCTTTCCCTTCTCATCAGCAATTCCAGCCTCAGCCTGTTTCCACTGGCGGACCCTTCTCTCCCACAGGCCCCCCTATGCCAGCTGCGAGCTTGTCAGGACCTCCACTCCCACCTTTGTCCTCCACCCCTGGAGGCCTGCCCCCAACTCCAAGCCCCGGGGTGCCCCCAATAGGATTTTCACCATCTACCTCCGTACCTTCAGGCATGACGCTGCCCGGCGTGCAGCCAGGAGCCCCAGGTCCCATGTACCCAGGCAACTTTCACAACCAAGGCCCATCATCCCCCATGGCATCGGGCTCTTACGCTCATATAGGAGCTGGATATCCCCAAGGAGGTCCTGGAGCTCCTGGAGCAAAACCCTTCCCAGCCCCTGTTGTTGCTCCTCCTCCTACAGGTACAAATACGATAAACGATGTTCCATACAGAATCTGAATTCCCTTAATCTGGTTGCATTTTTTATATTTTTACTCAAGTGAAATCAGACTTGATCCCCAAGGTGCTAATGATGTCAAAAAAATAATCTAGTGCTTATATTCAGATGTGACACCCTTTTTAATTTGCAGGATATATTCCCTGGCTGAATTTCGAATTTGATCAAGGTGACGCATCTAACGCTTGATGTGGGAAAACTAGAGCATATAAATGTGTGAACAGAAAAGCAGAAACCTGTAGCATACAATACATTTGCACAAGCTGAGACTAATGTTTTTTTTGCTTCGGTTTTTCTCTGCTACTTGTACTGCATTATTCAGACTGCTACAACTTTTTAGAGAATATGAATGGGTGTGAGATTTGCAGACGACCAATATTTCTAAAGTCAACATGTTCCATGAACTGAAAGCTCTGACTTTACTGATATTGAAAATGCAGTAAAATAACAGTACATTTATGTAGGTTTAGACTTTTTAATTTATTTATTTCTATTGCTATTTATATACCTAAATAATATATAGTGCTTTCACTTTAGATAGTTAGATATTGCCACTTCTGGGAAACTTAATTTAGGAACCCTCAAATATATTTTCCCTTTTAATTTGCATGAACCCCTAAAATCGGAATGGCTGAACAATTTGCTTTGACTTGTAGCTTGTTGCTAAGCAGACTAAACTTGGCCCAAAAGTCACACATTAAATCTAAAGAGTCTCATTTAGACTTCATCAGGGCATATTAAAGCAAAACAATCGGGACAGTAGTTGCTACAGAGCTTTAAAAATATATTTTTACCTATTGAATTTTTCTCAACGTGTCCTATTTATATTGCTTTGTAACATGAACATCAATGATCTGCGTTCACATTTGTATTTTGACAATTGTGGGAAAATTCAAGGGATACAAGTCCTGGTGGACAAGCTATTGAGCTGTAAGCCGTGAGCTGTAAACACAGGTCTGGTCCGACTGGTTTGGTCTGTCGTGTTATTGCATCCTGTTTGCACATGTGTGATAACAGCTTAATGTTGCCCTTGTGTTATGTGTTGAAGCCCATTCTGCTTATTTACATTTAAAAATATTTTATTTTCTTTATGCAGGACCTCAAGAAGGCTGGAATGACCCACCAACCTTACGGGGTGGATCCAGAAAGAAGAAGGTATTTATTCAAAACATCAAACATTCACTAATGAAATAATAAAAAATGTAATCATTTTAGTTTAATAATTATAGGGCAATTGGATCTGTTGTTATTTTTAAATATTTAGTTGCAGGGGCTGCTTTTAAGTCCAAACCACTTTAAATAAAACAATATCTTAAATTATCTGAGGTAGTATTAACTGTTAAATCTGTTCAAATGTTCTGTTTTATTGTCATAAAATGAAGATGTTTACAATAATTTCCTTTTCTGCCTTGTAAACATTCATCCAATTCATCAGACTGTCTGAACACTTTCTTGTCCACGTCCTCAGGAGACCCCTAAGATCTTGATTTTGACGCATCATCAAAAATCAAATCCCTTTCCTCCTTTAGCTTCCTAGTAGACTCCACAAAACATCGTTGGGTCAAAACTGCTGGTTTGTACACATTTATCCTACTAACAAGAAGCAGTAGTCACATCTAAAGTAAGTGTACAGGTTATTTGGTAAACAGGGGATTGTGATTTTGATATCTTGCTAACTATTGTCCCATTTCTTCTATGACTGCTTAGTTAATATGCTTGGAAACAGAAAACTTGTTAAATCATGTTAAGTGCTTTCGATTGGCTGGAGGCTAAAATGTGCCTGACCAATAAACTTGACTTAATTTGAGGCAGTGTTGCTCAGTATTGTTGCAGCTGTAGTCTGAGGAAAACCAACTTGAGAGCATCATCCTGTAGTTGTTATATTTCACTTTATAAGCGTGGTGTATCTTTTGCTTCTTGTTTCATACACATGTAGTGCTGTCACTCTCGTCTTGTTATTAATGTTTCATAAAATCAGTCCTTTGCCATTTTAAAACCTTCTTCTTACTCGTAGATTGGCACCATGATATACTTCTATTAGGTTTTTTTAATTTTATGCAAATCAGGAAGAAGACTTCAGATTAATCACATTTGATTAAATGGCAAAAGCTAAAAAGAAACCCAAGCTGAATTAGACAATGAGTGTCAGGGTGTGTACACTTGTTGTTTTATGCGGTCTTTTGTTTACTTAACCATTCTGAAAGATCCTTCTGTTCTTTGCTACAAAACATGTGAAAAAAGGATTAGTCAATTATTTTGTTGTCCAATGTTGCTGCTTAAAAATTCGGTTTTCAATCTACAGTTTGGCAACTTTTCAAATCCCTCATTGTTGATTATAATATTTTAAGATTTGAAAAAGTATAGTCATAATAGGGTGTTAATTATTACTTTCTTTGCAACAAAGGGAAAAAAAACAAGCAATATATTGTCATTACTCAACAACCATGTTGACCTTTTTTTGTACACAGATCCCTGACAACTACACTCCACCAGCCCCCATCACTGCTCCGGTGATGGGTTTCCCAGTGGAGGCCCCACAGCCGCAGAACCAAACCCAAGTCCCACCTGGGGCCCCTCAGGAGCCCAGTGTGCAGGTTTGTTTCCAACAAAGGGGCGGATGTGCAAATTCTCAGCAGTGATGTTTCTCGGCAAAAAAAAAAAAAAAGAGCCGTCAACTTCTTATTCGTGCGCATTTGTTGCTCAGCTTCTCCAGCAACTGCCAGCAGAGAGAGTGGAACAGAAAGAAATCCCAGCAGAGCACATGGTCCTCAAAACCACCTTCGATAGCTTGGTGCACCGCTGCCAGCTCGCAGCTGCAGATCCTGTGAGTCTCTGTTGTTTTTTTTTTTCTTCTATCAAAGTTATCATTTTGTAGCTTTTGTATGCAATTAAGTAAAATATATGTTGTTGGGTTTTTTTTCAGCAAACAAAAAGGAAACTTGATGATGCGGGAAAACGTTTGGGACACCTGTATGACAAGCTCAGAGAGCAATCGGTAAGGATTTCTCTCACACTCAATCAGAATATTGTCTTGAAGCAGATTAGAGCCATGTAGAGTCGTACTTGGTACCAGATGCTCAACATGCAGTCTGTGAGGTGATCAATGTCTTCTCTGGGACCTGATGTAAACTAACCGAGACTGATTAGTGAGTGTTCTTGACCACAGCACTACACAAAAACGTCTAGACGAGTTTTTCGTCTGCAACATGTTTTTAAAATGATGCTGTAAATTTTAGCTCACAGTCCATACCTGATTTTTTCGTGATTAAAAATAAATAAACAAAATGTCTAATCTAACCTTTTTTTTTTTTTAAAGAAAGAGTCCTGATCCAGTATTGATCTGGATAACGATAACTGACATAACAACTAAGAAAAACTCTGACATTCTTTTTTTTTTCTTTTTTTTTGTAGCTCTCCCACAACATCCTGAGCGGACTCCACGAGATCAGTCGCTGCGTGTCGAGCCAGAACCATCAGAGGGGCCTGGAGGTCCATACTCAGGTGGTCAGCAGCAGCAACTTCAGCGAGATCTCCGCCTTCATGCCCATCCTCAAAATGCTCATGACCATCGGCAACAAGCTGGGAGTCTAACACCCCCTCCGACACCAACGACTCTTCAGTGTTACCGCGTTGATGTATACATATTTATTTCCTTCAAAAGAGCCAACGATGTTTGTCAACAGAGACCTGGTCTCATCACCCCGTAGGCGGTCCCTCCCTGAAGACCTGGCTGTTTGAGGAAGAGAGGTGGATGTTTGTGGATGTTTCTGTCGATGTTGCTGTTCAAAAAAACATTTTTACAAATAACATGAATGTATTCAGAAAGCGGCTGAGTATAAATCAAGACAGTGATTTAATACCTGAAACCGGTTGTTGCAAAGTAGGTGAATTTCCATAAGACATTACATTATAAAGCAGTGTGTATTTAATTTGATTTTTCACAGTGCTTGTGGATGTTGGGATAGTTTCATAAAAATGCATGCAGCGCTCCAGCTGCAAAAACAAAACATCCACGGCTCACACTTTGATAAATCATGAGAGTAAAATCTGGCTCGTCCCCATGTGGTCTGAAGAAGGAAGCGACATAATTGTGTGTGCGGTTTTGTAAAACCAACAGCCTCTGATTGTTCTGAGGATTTAGTTCTGTAACTACGTTGTGGGGAGGTTCTGGGCCAAAGCACTTCGGCAGAATGTTATTTGTCATTATTAATTTTCTGTTCGATACTACATTGATGGCCTGTGTGATTATTATTTTTTCTTTCTTTTAGCCCCTCACTTGCTTTAATGTGCATGCTTTCCTCTATTTACCGTCAGATGAATTAAAAAAGTAACGTTCAGATCAAAACGTGATATTTCTGTTAAACCTCAAATAAATTAGCCACTGGTTGGTTCCTGTTACCTTCCATGTAGACGGCAATGTTTTTGCAGCAACTGTTTTAATCCTGTCTTAGATGAAATGTTCCCATCGAAACAAAAACAAAAAACCCAGATTACAGACGATGTTCATAGTTTTGTAGCTACTTATAATAAAGCTGGATTCGATATTTCATTGTTTTTCTTTTTGGGTGTGTTGCGGCGGCAGCGGGCAGGAAAGTGCCTCACTGTGCCTGTTTCAGTTGCACAGATATTTATACAATCCATGTTGCTTACTTTCCTCATTTCGGTATGTTTTTTGAAATAAAGTTCCACTTACAATATCTTAAGTACTCAAACATAAAATGGCTCTTTGATTGATTGAGTGAATGCCCGCCTTTTAGCTTAAGGCAGGATTTGATCAATTTGCCTTTGATCGATTATATGAGACCTGTTCTTTCCTACTTATTCAAACCTGCCAAACCTTATGTTTTCACTAATTGGAGATTAGGGAAAAGCGTTTCGATGCATTTCTTATGGATTCAAACATATTAAAATGTGAATGAACCTGCATTACATTGTTACTGTGCTTACTGTTCTTTGAAATAATATAGAAATCCTAGTTATACGTTAACCTACCTATTTTGTCTGTATCAGCTGTTGGTTCGCTAAAAATCAGCTGTGTTATCTTCAAAAATGTGTGCATAAGAGATGTTTAATAATGACTGTCTTTGAATTTAGTTTGATTTAGGTGGGTCTCTTATTGCCCTAATCTATTTGTTTCTGCTGTCAAACACTCAATGGTTGAGGAAAGAGTATTTTGATTAAGAAAATACAAAAAATATATACATTTGAGTGTTTATCAAGTAAATTATGTAAAATAACAGATCAAAAGATGGTGGCAAGGGCTTCAAAAATAACTCCTAGTATGTAATATTATATTATCATATTAATATTATATTAGTATGTAATATGATTCTTGATTCTTCTTAATAAATATGCAACAGGCATTAATGCTACACATAAACAACAAATTGACAGCAAAATATTACAAGAAGTAATAGTTCTAATGGTCAAATTAATATTTTTTATGTTAGGAATGTGATTTTATCAATTAGGGTTCCCTAATATCCTGTCTTTCCTTGTAACTTGGGTTACATGCTTAGAAAGATGTAACCAAACAAAACCGCCTTTGATACAAAATGTGTGTTCCTGAACACTTTCATTAGGTAAATATCTAGTCAGAACAAACATAACAATACAGCATTCCTCTGCTGTCTGGAATGTCTCCAGTATCTTTTTAGTCTTGGTAAGTATAAAAGGATGGAGTAAGGCGGAAAAAACTACTTATGACCCATCATACCTTTCATCAATTTGTCGATCCATTTAGTCGTGCATGTACCTTTCGATTTGTCAGAAAAAAGATCTTATTCAGGATACATTTGCAAATGTTAAGGAATAAATAAATGAATTCCCTAAACTTCTTTCCAGGTTTTACATTCTGCATAGAATTCAGAAATGTGCAACTTTGTCTAGTTTTCTTAAGAAAAAATAAGCTTTGTTTTATAGAATGGAGTGAAACAGACCAAACGCTTTTAAAGGTATAATATAGATTTTTAATATTTTTATGTTCGGCATTCATTTTGTCAGTTAAGATCTAACCTTTGATTGCGAAGAAAACTGAATCTTTATTTAGCTAAAATTCTACAATCTGGTACCAATACAAAACCACACAAACATCTTCTAATCTGAATAAACAGCAAAACTAAAATAGCAGTTTATGTTGGGTTATTTATTGCATTTTTTTCCCCCAGTGACCTAATTTTCAATTAGGAACTTACTCTGAAAAAACAAAACCAACAATAAAAAAACAGATCACTTATTTCTTAGCATATATTTTACTTTAAAATCATAGCAGTTGCATCACCTCTACATTATCTGTCTAAATAATCATTGAAATGAGCAAATGTGATGCTGTTTTAAAGGCTCATGAAATTATATTTGCATAAACAACTCAACATTTTTCGCTCTTGTGTTTTGAAACTGTAAAAGTCACCTTTTCTTCTTCTGACTCCCTTCTTCACCAAAAGAAGCTAAGAGATTTGTATATTGCAGGAAAGATATTAACGGCATATAAGCTTTAAATGGAACCACACTTTTTGCACATTCCCCTTCAAGACTAGCACAAATAAACAAAACAAGCATCATTTGGTTTTATCAGAAAATAACTTTTATCGTGTGAAATGGTTTTGTGTGTATATGTGTTCAGGCTCTGAGTTAAAAATAAACCTAGATATTGATTTTCTGTATCCTTTCTCAGCTCAAAAATGTTCCCACCCTTAGCCAGGGTACTTGAATGCAACAAGGTAATAAAAAAATAAAAAAAAGTTCCTCAGCTTCAAGCCAGGTTTTAAAATAATGAATCACTCTTCCTGCATGCTGGTCAAATGTTCCTAATAAATTTCAAGCCAGCACAGCTGTTCTGAAAGCGCTCCTCCTATTGGTCCAGGTGGATCAGAAGTCAGAGCTTGGCTGCTGATTGGCTGCTTTCACTCAGCTGTGTAATGCAGCGATGAACACATGATGGATTTCTTTTTTTTGGGGGGGGGGAGTTTGACCTTTAGTAAACTTTGTCACCTTTTTTTTGGGAGCTGATGAAACATCTTCACACATCACACCATGGATGTGAACTGGCGCGATCGAGCCAAACAGGCTTGACTCAGTTTAGACTGAGGTTACCTTTGGTTACATTAAAGTCATGGTCATAGTACTATGAAATCATTTTAACTGGCACCACTGGGAAGATTTGATTTAGTTGTTTATTTCCTTGCATATTCTTCCTGGACATGCTATGAAGATGTGGATTGTGGCACCTACTCACTCTAAAATTATTATTCATTTATTTTAATTTTTTTTAATTTTGTGGTTCTTTTTCTAGATACGAAATGTTGGGTTTTTATTAACTGTAAGCAACAATTAAAAATTACTTCTAATATATTCCTCTTTGTATAATGAGTTTTGATATCATTATTACTTTTTCAAACTAAAGTAACGCTGTACTGTTTACAACTATGACAAAGTAGGGGTTTAATGAACCTGATAACGAGACAAGCCAGGTGAAATATTCGTACGTTGTAAATTTCCATGTATATAATACATAAACTCTAAACGAGAAAAAGGAAGACTACTGCCCACAAAAATGCCTTAAAATCGCATCTTCAGACTAAATTCAAACAAAAAAATACATTTATTACTTTTATTGCATTCGAAATCATATAAAACACATAAGAAAAATATAACAGTATAATCTTAAAATAAATAATTCACCTTTTAATATGGCAAACCCAAGTTATTACGGCCTGGCAGTTTTATGTAAACTGGTTTCAAAGCAGCACCATGGTGCTACATTCCTCTGTCCTGTGTAAAGCCGGGGAAGTCATTAATAAGCAGCATGGGTTTACTTCACTGTGACTTTGACTGTGAATCAGTACGAGAAACTTTTCATCACAGAGTGTAAAAGCTTTTCAGTGAACAGAAAATACTTCATTTGACTTCAAATTTATATCACGTAACCATTATTGTAATAAGTGATATATTAAATCTCAGACCTTGAAGTTAGGGATGCAGATTTTTGTTTCCAGCCTCTAAAGGGTCATCTTCCAAGGCTGACCTTCATTTATCTCTTCTCCGTGTCTATATCAACTCTGACCTGTTTACGTACTTTGGTGAAGATAATGTGCAGAACGAGGTTTCAGGGAGCGCGTAGGTCAAAACTGTCCATTTTGGTCTCATCTTCTTATGCGTGATTAAGAAATGGTGACGTTTCTTAAGCCAGATTTAGTGGAGCCCACATGTAATAGTTGGGGGAGTCCTCCAGTTGTTTCACAGATTTCTTTGCTGTTTATCTGACTAATGCTCTCTTTGTCAAGCTAGTCGAACTGCCACAGTTTGGATGGTTTGCTTTAGCTCTTCATATTTGAATGATGGATGTTCTTAGTTCTCTATGAGAAGTTTAATGTTCAGATACAGAAAATAAGACAGTAATCCTAAACGTCCAGACAACTTTATTCATGACCTGCTGTATTATTCGATCTTCATGTCAATGTTCCCTCACTTTTGCTCTCTTGCAGGTTGTTTTTATTTTGTAAAGTCATGCAATATTTTTGGTATTGTGTGTCTCATTCAACTCCCTTGCTAGAGCTTCCCAGAACAAACTGTTTCGGATCAAGGAGAACAACAAAATACTGCAACATGCTAAAAAAAATTATTAGACATTTTTTTAAAACTGAATCATCTTAGCTGCATAAGTAAAAAGTTTTGGAGCAATGACTACCAGACCAACAGACCACAGTTTGTAAGACTGAAGGACTGTGTGTCTAACCAGGTGATTGGCAGTACAGGAGCACCACAGGGGACTGTACTCTCACCATTCCTTTTCACTTTGTACACTTCAGAGTTCCAGTACAAGTCAGGAAATACTCCGATCTCTCGGATGTATCACTCCTACTACTCCTCTTAATTTGCCCTAGATATTCAAATGATCTGTTATTACACCTTTTTGTTGTTGTTTTTTTGCAACTCTTTGGAATCTTTTGATAAGAAAATAATCCAGAGACTTTGCATATTTAGGTGTATCCCCTTGTTTAAATATGAATGTATCACTTCGATAAAAGGAAAACTTGATTACTTTTATCCTTAATTATTATACCGTCAAAGCCAAATCTCAATATAAACTGCAGAATTTCTTAATGAACGGGTGCAGGTGAATGAAAACAAATAAACAACAACGGACAAAACTACAGTCCAAGTGTATTGAAAATATTGGGAATTTTTATTTCAGAAAAGAGTTGACATCTGACAAACCGGAAACATTTTCAATCCCTCCTGTAGTTTACGAAAATGCCGATTTATTTATTTATTTGGCTCTGCAGGACTGATACTGTCGGCTTATGATCTTGTTCCTGCTGACAACGTGGTGACAGATAAAACTTTTTGTGTTTTTTTTTTAAGCACAAAAACCCTTTGTTCTCCCGTTGTCATGCCAATTTTTATCAAATGGAATAAAACAATTTCTTGCTTTGTTTTCCAGCCTGTAAGCATTTTTTCCCCCCGCATATTTGAACTTTAAAGTCGGAACTGCTGGAATGTGAAGAAATGGATGCATGTCATAAGGCATTAGGCGGCACAGTACCTTGAAAAGTATTAGTATGCACAATTTGTTACATCAAAACCATTGACTTTAATATTCTTTACCCTAATGTTATTTGATTAATCTGAAACCTTTTGTGTCACTTTGTCTAAAACCTTTGCTCAGCGTTATGCTGGTTCAATCCAAAAAAAATCCCAATAACATTCATTAAAGTTTGGAGCTGTAACGTTACAAAATGAAACAAAAAAGGGCGAATATCTTTGCAGGGTAATGTATTCTGACTGTTGAAGAAAGAGATAAACAGGTGCTGCAGTTCGATATACATCACATATAATATCCAAGCTAAATCAAGGTGTGCAAAAAAACCACAAAAAAAATAAAGAACCACCAAGTCAAAAAAGGGAAAAACTGATTGCACATAAATAATAAAAGCATTCCACGGACCAAAATCGCAGATAAACACTAACATTAAAGCACATACAACTTGAAATGAACCCCCCTCCCCACTTTAGGGCCTCGCAAAGAATCGCCACGGAAACAGCTCTGATGATGCGAAGAGGACGACAAAATAAGACGCGGCTTCATCATGACAGTCACTGACACGTCACCTCACCAAGACACCTATTACAGCGTATCACCATGCAAAGGCAGCTGCTGCACCAACCAATGGGGTGAGAAAGAAACATCAGTTTTTACCATGAGAAACTGCTTACTGTGCAACACGTTTGGCAAAACACATACAAAAAGCGAAAAAGTATTTAGCATTTTACAATAAAGGTGGCCTTATTGTGACTGTCACTGATTACAGTAAGAGGTAAATATAGCAAATCTGAATAGTTTTCAAGGGTTTCAAATTTGGCGCTGAAATTTGGTTTCGTTTCTCTGCAGAAGGCAACTGTAATGCACGTCGAGACAAGCTGCACGACTTAAGATTTCAATTTTCAATAAAGCCATCAAGTATCAAGCAACATACCATTTAAAAAAATATATTAATAGTTAAAAGATCTTAGGGTTAATCTTTAGAACAAATTTCATTTAGAAGAGGATTTACACTGCAATAAACTCAGGTTTCAAATCAGCGTTAAAACAATATTAAAGTAACACAGAATCATCTATCAGCTACATGGTTGTTCGGTCATGACGACTGCACAACGGCGAAGAATAGTTGATTTAAAAAAAAACAACAACTCAACAAATAAAAAGCTGAATAACATTTACGCATTAGGTCTTAATCTACATTACAAATATGAAACTATAAAGCATTATTTATTTTTTTTCTTGAACAATTTGGATGGCTACAGCTACCAAAAAAAAACCCCACAAAGAACAAAAGCGAAATGCAGTAAAGGCCCTCGTGACGCTGACTTTTAACCTCAGAGGATGAGCAGTTGAGCAGGTGTCAGAGCACTGTTAAGTCATCTTCTCTCGAACTAGACAACATCTTTTATGTGTTTTTAAGACGTGTTGTATTTTTTTTTTAGCCACTACGGTGGCTTACGTCGCCGGTGCGCTGTATCCGAGACAGGATCACCTCGCGGGACACCCTCTTGCGGTCCCTGGCCAGGCCAAGGAAACACATGAGGTCGATGAAGCAGGTGGTGATGTTCAGCTGGCAGCCGTACTCGCTGGTGGCGTAGTCATACGGAAACGTGTGGTGGTAGTTGTGGAATCCCTCGCCTGGATTTCAAAACGACAGTTGCACAAGGCAGAATTACAAAATGTTGTATTCGAATGTTGCAATACAACTATCTGAAAACTATTTGATCTTATACAAGCTAAAATTAGTTGTAGTACATTTTGCAGAACTATATGTTGTTGTTTGACTCGTTACCCTGGAGTTTTTTTTTTTTTTTTTTTCAAATCTGAGAACGTTGTCTACTTCCTTTAAGTCTGCTTGACTTCCTCTTGCTCTTGTAACTTCGCCGCGCCACGTCTTGTCTTGCGTCATCTTCACTTACCTGAATCCCAATAATTACCCGGGCCCACCCTGAAGCCACGCTCGATGCACCCCCCACCCAGGAAAGTCGAAACTGGAAATCACGTCACTTTCGACCTCCTCTCATCCGACGCACAATGAACAGGGTGGGAGGAGGAGAACACGGCTGCCTCCGATTTATATATTTTTTAGCACATTGCAACAACAAACGCAGTCATGTGTGTGCCTGCCTATGTGAGGAGAGTGGATGGAGAGTATGGAAACTGGAAATGATTTGATTTGCAATGTCAAAGCTGACAGAAAAATACCTGTCAGCTTTAACAGTACCTACCAGTGAAAAATCAGTGGTAGGTACTGATGTACTGATATGACAGTACATCAGGACCTACCACACTCCAGACAGAAAGTCAACGATAACATGCCTGGTTTAAATATTCACAGCTCCTAAACTTTTCAAAAGGTCCAATGTTACATTCACAAACCTCAAAGGTTGTTTATTGGGGTTTTGTAAAAGTGAAAGGAAAATTATCCAATGGAAAAATTTTGCTCAGAGGCAATTATGTTTGCCTCTGAGCAAAAAAAGAAGCTTTATTTGCTGCAACTATGGCTGTAGATCTTTAGGGGCTTTATCTACAGATCTAAGTTTTTACCCATTCATCTCAGAAATATATTGCATTTTCAAGCAGATTGGATGATTAACTTATTGTCAAGTCAGAACTTTGAAAAGGCCTGAACTATAATTTAGTGGTCTCTAACATGAAATCCTGCCAGAACTTATTGGAGTTTGTAAAGATGGAGGGGCATTGTTAATAAGGAAGTAAAATATGTGCAACATAAGTAAAAGCTTATAAACCTCATAGAGAGTGTTATAACCTCTAACGTGTGAACATTGCACCCACACCTAGGATAGGACAGATGATCTAGAATCATTAGAATGGGTAATGAAATCATTGGTACAGAGCAATGGATACGGGTGGTGGGTAGAGGTACTGAAGGCCTAACATATTGTGGTCGAATTTGGTCCCTCATCTCCTGTCTGGGGGAATAAACTGAGTAGCGAGAGTAGACCAGAACATTTATGTGAAATCATCATCTTAAATAAAATTATGTTTCTCAGCTGTTTCTAAGCAGGCTAGAAGATGTGCCTTTGTTGGTTCATTACTTTATTTTGCTTTATTTAGTGTGTGTATTTTTAAACCACAAGCTAAAAATGTCCACATCTGTGGACTTAAAGAGGAATATTATTATTAGTATTAATATAATGTAAAATCCCAGCCGAACTAACTGAGGTTTGTGTTTGTAACATGCCACAAGTGAAGTAGTGTCACTAGTTCTTCTAAAACATGACTCTGGATCTGTTTCTAAATAAACCTACAGGGTAGGTTTGACTGGGTGCAGGTGTCTGTTTGCAGGTTGTAATATAAGTTTGCCTTATACTGTACTGCATCAAACATTGAATTACCTGTGCACCTAAATCCAGACTATTGGTTTATATATCTCTGTGTAATACTGTTACTTACTGACAGCTGGGAGCTACTAAGGTGAGTTTAAGCAGATGTGTCTTGGTGTGTTTTTACTCCACTCAATACTTAAGTTCAATAAGTTTCATACAATAAAATACATTTAAACGAGATTTAAATAATTCCCAATAATTACCTAAAATTGTATCTATAATAAAGTTAAAGCAGGTGTTTTTGGTGTGTTTTATACCTATGGCGCTGAAAGCGACGAATCTGTTCTCCCTGGGGTTGATGTTCTGGTCGTACGGCCTGTTTCCCCACATGTGCGCCGCGCTGTTTACCAGCCAGGTGGCGTTCAGCACCAACGTGTACCTGAGCAGAGCCGGGACGAAGTAGGCCACCCACAGGGACTCGCCCCAGAAGTACCAAGGCACAATCATAGGGACGAGGAAGCACATGAGCAGCACAGAAAGCTTGTAGTACCTGTTGAAGGAAGAAGCAGGACGTAGGAAAAGAAGCAGGTGCGTCAACTATTTTCAATGGGACATGTTTATTTGAGCTTTAGGCATTTATTTATGGCAAAGCCACAAGGTTCAATTTATTGTAATATAATTTTAACCGATAAATCAGCACAAAGTACTGTGTGGTTGTAAAGTGGAGGGATAAAAAGGATCCAAGGTTAAAAACCTGTAAAGGTGAATGCATTGTTCTACATCCCTTTTCCTGCGATACCTCTAAATACAACTTAGTTCGAGTTGGCTTGGGAAAAAAAAATGTATCTATTTGTGTCTAATCTATTGTAAGCATGAGCTAATCAACACGAGCAGGATGAGACTTTTGCGTTTTTAATGAAGTGTGAAAATAACTTGCCTCCTCTGAAACATTACGACCTTGTCGGCGAGCAGGTCGGTGAGCTCCAGCTTGCGTCCCTTCTCGATGACGTCGGAATGTTTGCGCACCAGGAGCCAGCCGATGTGGGAGAAGAAGAAGCCCCGTCTGGCGTTGTGGGGGTCTGCGTCCGTCTCCGAGTATTTGTGGTGCACCCGGTGGTCTCGAGCCCATTCAAAAATGTCGTTCTGGGGGTTCAGAGTCAGGACGATGTTTGACCAAATGTTTTTTAGCGATTGAGAGCTTAACCCTGATGTCGTAGTCCAATTATTTTTACACACACCTGAAATGCCATGGAATTACAAACTGCAAGGAAGATCCTCAGAGGTAATGAAGCCTTGTAGGCCCTGTGACTCCACAAACGATGGGCTCCTGCAGTAATTCCTAATGCACTTAGCAGAAAGCAGGCTGAAGCTGTAAAGAGACATAATAACAGAGATAATAATGATGTTAAACTCTATCAAGGTCTTGTTTACGGTCGATAAATGCATCTCTAGAGTTATTAGACGATAAAACCAGGGTTATTTATTCTGTCCTTGAACATACTCATGGTGTTCGAGATTGTGCACCTAAAAAACAAGACAAGCCGACACCAGAAGTGAGGATAACATTTGTGTCTTAGAAGGGGCAGAAATGTTATCTTGTCTTAAACCTAATGAACTTTCACCTGATTAGCTGCTGTTTGTCTGAAACTACTTCCTGCTTCCTCAAGTTATGCAACAACGAACAAGTTAACATAAACTCATTATCAGTGTGGTTTTGATATTATTTATAGGCGTTTTTAAAAACAATAAACATTCTTTTGTTGGTTTCTGAGTGCACACACCCCTACTAATACTTGGTTAAATGTGCATTATAAAGTTACAGAGCAGCTATGTACTTTGTGTAGCATACGACAAGATCTAATCATGACTATGTCTGTATACTTTATTTTTCATCTTCTCAGAATTGGTGGAGTTAAAAGAAATCTTTTAGGTTTTCCCCCCTGCTTTATCCAAGAAAACCAAATTTTTATATTTATACCTAATTTTGTCGAGGTTTTAGAGACCTTGCTGTCGAGTTGAGGGAATGTGGAAAAATGTTAAAGAATCTATTTTATTCGGCCCACTGGTTGCGATGCATGAGTGCAGGCAAAGTACACAGCTCAACATGATGCTGTCTCCCCCATGCCTTACGATAAATAATGTAGAAAATGTAATTAGTAGTCTCTGATTGACCCTTCCTCAATCATATTGGCCAATTTATGTTACGATTTCACTAATTTAGAAAAGCTACAATAAAAATAAAAAAAATGGTTGAAATGATGAGTAGCAACCTTGAACTCTCTAAAACATGAATACAAATATGAACGATAGTGGAATCTTAGTTTTGGCAGTCCTCAGTAAACAAGCTGATATAAATGTGTTGGAGGAAAAAGTCTGTGCTAAAATTGTAGACCAACTGTTTTGCTACACAGGGTGGATAGAATAAGCAAAACAAAGCAAATTACTAAATGGTATTAAATATTAACTCAGCACCCAGAGAGTTGGTGTTCTGACAAAGCTGTTTTTTTTTTTTTTTTTTTTAAATAGGATTAAAATCCCAAATATGCTCACTCACACCTGACCCAACCAATATTCATAGACTTTGTTTTAAAGCTGGGTCTGGTTGGAAGAAACTATCAAATAAAATTACAATATTGCTGATAATAGGATCACATACAATATTAAAAAGGGGTGTAAATATATATATATATATATATATATATATATGTATATGATATTCTGTTTATTCATAATTAGGAACATCTTTACATTGGAGAAAATCTATTGCAAATATCTTATGAATAGTATTAACATGACTTACAGTGCAGACGTTTGTGTGTACATTTATGACCGGAACTGTGTTTTTAGATGTGAAAAGTATTTTATTTCAATCCGGGATATGCATTTCGTTTACTTTGGTTTGATTGTGACATAAAAAAATGACATAACTTAAAAAAATGGTATGCATTTTCTCTGTTACTGTACATTTAGTTTCATTTATATTGCATAATCTAATGTTAAAAGAGGATTCATTTCTTGCCATACATTTGTAAACCCCCAAAACTACGATTTGGAGTTATGACACATGCATGGCCTTAAAAAAAGTTTTCACACCCCATGAAGTTCAACATATCTTTATAAAGCAACACGGCACAAAGTTGTAAAAATGTTTTAACAGCTCAAATATCTGGCGTGCACCTGTACTATCCCTACTGACCTAATACTTTGTAGAACCAACAAAAGATTCTTTCAAAACTAGGTTATGTTTCAGCTGTAACTGAAAATAAAGCCTGTTTTGGGGGGAAAATAGCTTACCAGTAGTCAAATCTGGACTTTAACTAGGCCATTTGCATATGAATATTCTGTGAAATGGAACTTTTTTTTTTTGATTAGCCCTGGCTTTATATTTAAGCCGAGCAGTCTTGCTTCAGATTGACTTCAAAACTTCAACAAGCTCAAAGGGGTTTGAGCACCAAAGCCCTTTGAGCAACTGGTAGAGAAGATAATGTGAAGATTCCCAGTTAGTAACTGGGTTAGGATGCAGCCAGGACAGCTGGTAATTTTATGCAATATGATCCTACATATATATATATATATATGAAGAAGAAAAAAGACACACAAGTCTAATCTATGCAAACATGCTCCAGCATGCTCTCTCCAGCTCTGTTGTGTTAATTATACTCACACCAGAGCAACGTAGAGGAAGATGCAGATGGGATGAGGAGCAAGCCGTAAACCGCTCCTGAATGCAACACAGCCATCAGGACGATGTTTCTCCAGACCAGGGTCTTGGGAGGCTTCGGGCCCTCCTTCTCCTTGTACGTGTTATCGAACGCATCCTCTGCCGCTGCCTCTGAGCAAACGTCCCCGTTGAGCGACGTGTGCAGCTGCTGCTGCTGCTTGTCGCCCGTCATGGTCTAAATGGAGAAAACTAAACAAAACCACACGGTGGAACACCTAAAAACGCAGGTTATTCGTTTATTTGGTAGCTAACACGTTGCTACAGGTCGCCTGACGAAGATGCTGAGAAAAAAAAAGAAAAAAAAAAGAAAAATGGCAACGTTGCGTAACACGAACTACGATGCGTTTTTAAAACAGGAAAACACACTCAAAATACAACTCACCGAGGCAGGGGAGGTTTAAAAAGTGAGTGTTCCTGGTGCTTTGAAATAGAGGGGAAGTCGGAGCGTGACCTGAAATAACAGTAACCCAGAAGGAGAGAGTGATAGCGAGCAGCGCCGCGGAGGACATCAACAGCAGACTCAGCCTCCGGCGCCGCCCGGCCAATCACAGGGCTCACATCGCCCGTTGGTCGGTTCTGATTGGCTGCCTTGTTATCTGCTGTTCGCCTTCTATTCATCCGACTATCCGTCCAGAGGTATAATTAACCTTCTGTGGATCCTAACGTGTTAAAGTAAATCACAACTCATATTCAATCCCGGTCGAAAAAAGTAAAATACAAAATCTGCTGCATTTTGCTTTAAATTAACAGTTCATTTATTTATTTATTTATTTATTACACTCATTTTGCAAATATTAATAATGCAATGAACGTTTTGCACATCCACTTGTGTAACGTGTCAAAAAATATAACCCCCTTAACTATTTTTATCATTTGCTCGAACGTTTTCCAGATGTTTCTTTGGCATTTGCGCGTCTACACTCTGTTTTACGGCCGCCTCTCAAACCTGTGGTGCGTTTATATCACATTTTAAAATAAATATTTTAAAACATAAATTATTTTGTGTTGGAATAATTGTGAAACAAAACACAAATATTCACTTAATCAGAATAAAATAAAACAATGAACCTCGATAACTTTTAAATATGTGTGTTTAGGAAAATGTTTCTACGTGATCAATATTTATAGCCATAATTCTGATGTATTCTTCATAAAATAGCTCAAATCCCCTCAAATTAAACTGATGAAGTCTGTGATCAGCAGTTAAGCACATTTTTAAATGCATATTAACTACTTTGATTTGTATATTTTTTTTAGTTTGACATATTCTGCAAAACAAACAAAACAAAAAACAAACAAAGAAAAACTTTAGTTTTGTGTATTACAGTTTATTTGGTTTGATGGTAAATGAAGTAAACTACCATTTCTCTGTTTAATATATGCTGTCACAGGAATACCATCAAATTTTCTAGGTGTAATTTGGTGTATAATGATGTAATTCTGTTGTAAAAAACATTAAAAGTTATTAGATTTTTAAAAAAATTGGGAATTATTTATTGTAGATTCCATCGGAAATTAGTAGAGCATCAGATGAGTCCCAAATCAGAGTACACTAGGTGTGATGTTTCTTCCTACCTTTTTTCCACACATTTTCCTTCCACTCAACTTTCAATTACATCTACATAGATAAAATCTATTTAAAAAGACAGACAGACATTCTAATACGTGTTTGCACTATATCTAAAGGCAAAGGTTTTTGAGATTTCAAACAACATTTAATTTCTCAAGGTTAGATTTGGTACTATATTTTCATTCGTATTTTACATAGACAAGCATAAAAAGTATTGAAAAAAATATGTATCTCACTGCTGCTGCATGGTTAACACACTGTTGGTATTGGAAGTCAGTGAGACATTATGATGTTTCACCTTCTTAAATAACTGATATCTGATTTCTATGTAAGATATTTCAAAACACTACATGATGGATTGGGGAAGGCGTGGGATTATACACAACCAATTTATTTCGAGCAATAAACACCACAAAGTGGCATTTGACCACAAGAAGCGATGATTACATCATTTTGAGAAGCATATTATCTAATGTACGTGTTGTATTTGAATGCACCATGAGGGTTTTTTTATTAAAATGACCGTAAACAGACGTATAAAAGCGCAGAAGCACAAAAGTGAAAACTTACTCTACGTAACACTGGGTCGTCTCATCCTGGTTGACCTGCATTTGCAGAATTACTGATCCTGTCGCCATCTAGTGGAGATCTGAAACACAACACCCAGGATGCCGCCTTAGTCGTTGTAATTAAACGAACAGGACAAGCGTTGTGGCTCCCTGCAGTAAAAAAGACAATTCACCTGCTAAAAGAATATATTTCCATAACTGCATGAAATGGATGTATCTACAGTTTAGCCGCAAAGGAATCAGGGAGCGGATGTTTTTCTAGCCAAGCGTCGCTGCCGCCGCTGCTGATGCTGATGCTGATGCTGCTGATGCTGCAATGGAAGTAAACAGGGACGAGGCGGAGCGCTGCGTTGACATTGCAGCCGCAGCTTTAAAGATTCACCAGCCAGAAAAGGCGTTGAGATTCCTGGAGAAGGCACAGAGACTCTTCCCGACGGTGAGAGCTCAAGGTAAGCGAGGGTTGCGATTGTTGAGATGCAGGACCGTGTAGCTGAGGCATCTCCACCTGCAGCATCACCTCCATCCCGGAGCCGAGGCCTTTTACAGCATCGTTAGCTGACTCACCCACTACTACACTGCAACGTTTAACTTGACAATATGCAAAAACAATGCTTGTTTTTTTGTGGGTTTATGCATGCCAGTAATTACTAACAGAATGATAAGCCTAGGAAGCTGGTCAGTTACAGAGCAAGGGAGGGAATTAGAGACCACCAATATCCCTAGATAGCAGTTTTCTTTCCCTCTTTTATGCAGACACACAGTATCCGTACTCCTATTCTAGACATTTTGTCATGATACAACTGCAAGCATGATGTTTTTCTCAAGAGATTATGTGTGAAAAACAAAAATGCAGGACAAAAAATACAAAGTGAAAGGAAATTGATTGTTTTGTACATAACAAATATCATGTAAGGTGTAAGCGGCCATACTGAATCCGATACCCCTAATTACACTGGCAAGCAGATTCTTGTTGTGCGTACAGTAATTTCATTTTAGTAACAATGCAATAACAGTTGATCCACAGTCACAGATGCAGAGCAGCCATAATCTGTATGCAAATGTGGTCCTTATTAAAAAAGAAAGACATTCATGGTTGAAACTCAAAAGAGTGAGCATTTAGTATCCGCCCAGAACCATGTAGGGTACACAGCAATCCTAGTAGATTGTTTTGAGTCAGTGACTTGCACCTTTAACTCCTCCAGGATTGGCATGCCGAAGCGATAACTTACGTTGTCGTTGACTTTACAGAAATCTCTCATACTGAGCATGTATGAAGTAACAGTAGTGAGGAAAATCTCCCCTTTGATTGGAAGAAACACACAGGAGAACCTGGCTCAGTTTGAAGAGACAGAAGACACAACTGGATGTAGAGGAAACTGAAAGAGTAAAAACATAAATAAGTTAATAGCAGCAGATAAGAGAACGTTGCCATCAGCACCACCAGCTTATTTGTAAAAAATCTTTGAAATCCATGTATCATTTTCTCTATCATTTATGTGCTACTATTAAAATGCGTTTAGGTGTGTTACAAGATGTTAAATAGTATGATTATGTTTGCAAGACACTACCTTGAACGTTATCCCACAATGCTACAGCAAATGCACAAACCAGTTAAAGTATACATACACACACACAGTAAGAACAAACATTTGTAAGCCTCTTCCCAGGTAGTTTGAAGGAGATGTGAACCATACTCCTTCCCTTAGAATAGATTATTCTAAACTAAACAGATTCGGGTTGTAATAAAAAACATCAACTTTGCTCTGTTTTATTTTTATCTCTAACAAACAAGTCTACAGCAATTACATTAAGATTGTGTGTAGGAGTTAAAGTATTTTTTCAGCTTTATTAGATGCTTAAAGACAAAGAAATCAAATTTCAAAGAAATCCAATCTAATTGAAATATACTTTGTTCCTATTTAACTTAAGAGAAAAAAGCTTCAAGAAAATATAGTCTCCAAATATGATTAATCCTGATTTCTCACTACTTAATTTTCAGCACTGCTGGACTTAATAGCAAAGAATGGCTTTACACCCAGACATGGCGGGCCCTCAGACTCCAGCCGCGTTTCAGGGCCTCGACAGCAACAGACGTCCAACGAGGACACCAAGCCGGAAGAGAAACCCTCAGAAACCTCAAAATCTTACACGGCAGAGCAGCTTGAGGCAGTGAAAAGGTACCCCATATACCCCGGGTGCTGTTGGCATAATTGCGCTGTTTAATCTGCCCTTCACATACTCCATCATGCTTTTCTGCACACAGGGTAAAACAATGCAAAGACTTCTATGAAATCCTCGGGGTCCAGAAAGATTTCTCTGAGGACGAGCTGAAGAGATTGTACAGGAAACTGGCTCTGAAATTCCATCCGGACAAGAATCACGCTCCGGGCGCGACAGAAGCATTTAAAGGTGATTTAAATGGAACAGTCAAATATGAGGCAGATGCCAACTTAACTTGTGGAAGGATCATAAATGTTCATTTCTCACAGCCATCGGTAATGCCTATGCTGTTCTGAGTAATGCGAATAAGAGAAGACAGTACGATCAGTGGGAAAAGGATGGAAGGCATCCATCCAGTAGAAGCCCAGATAATGGAAATTTTGAGCCAGACATCTCACCTGAAGACCTCTTCAACATGTTCTTTGGAGGAGGTTATCCATCAAGTGAGTCAGTGCCTGGCACTTGAACAGCCATCTAATGCTGAGGCGAAAGCGTTTTTGATGATACACACTTTATTATTCTAGGTAATGGTCACGTATACACTAATGGGCGCATGGGGAACCAGAGGCGGGAGAGAAGAGAGCAACCAAGAGATGTGAGTTTAAATGCTGTGTGTTGTACCCTGTTTTACTTTTTTTTACTTTTTATTCTTTCCTATTTATATTTTTTATTCTTAATATTATTAAAACTCTTTTAAACTTTTTTCAACAGTTTCTGTGCAGTGTCTGTGTTGTCCTGTGAACTTTTTTTGTTGGTTTGAATAACGTTTCTTACAATCAATGAAGCACAAAAGAGAATCGGTTGCTGTATAGATATTGTGGTGTGAGAAAAATTGCCGCGAGGGAGTGACATTTTCCAAGGTGAAAAAAACTCTTCCCCTCTGGTTATGTTTTTCTGTGTCACATCAGCAGGGAGGTCTGGCTGTCTTCGTGCAGGTCATGCCCATCATCATCCTGGTGATCGTGTCTGCTCTCAGTCAGATAATGGTCAACACCCCCTCCTACAGTCTCAGCTTCAGGCCGTGAGTGTGACCCCTTTGTACTAGAATGGTGCACAAGAGTGTTAAACACCACCGCGAATGGTTGTTCTGCCTTACTGACAAGTAAAGTAAATTTCTCACAGCTTCTCGTATTACAGCCAAAAGCTTCAATGTGCTTTATTGGATTTTCTATTTGATTAAAAACACAGCAAAAATAAAATCTAAGATCACCAAATTCCTTCAAAAGTAACCTAATGAGTAATAGAATTACCCATTAATTTACAGATGTTGTGTAAAGAACTCAGAGCAAAACAAAGAGAGCATTAATCAGAGAAGCGACCTTAGGTAGATATGCAGATATTTAAAGCTTAAAAATAAGGTTGCCAGGGCGATTATTAGTCCTCCTCTACAAATCTGGGTTTTATGATGAAGAAAAAATCCTTGATTAAGGAGCCGTTAAAGCCAATATAATATCCCGTTTCCCACAAGTCATGTTACGTACAAAGTAAACATGTGGAAGATATTGCTTTAGTCAGGTGGAAATAAACCTGCGCGTTTTGGCATACATGCAAAACACTATGTGTGGGGAAAAAAAACAAAAAGCTAATGCTGTATATTAATCTGAAGACAAATTGATCACAATAAGTTCAGATCTAGATCCAGCTACAAATCTGTTGCAGGTCTTGTTTATTAATTTTCCATCCAATTTGACTAAAAATGCAAGAGAGAGGGAAAAATACTTTTCATTTCTTCCTTTCTAATTTATACAAGTTGATTAAAAAGAAAAACAATAAAATACATCGAAGTTTATGGTTTAAATGTTACTAAATCATATGATACGCCTCCCCTTACGTCGTCATATCTCCCCTCAGGTCAGCGGGCTACACGCAGAAGAGGCTGACTGAAAACCTGAAGGTGCCATATTACGTGGGCGAGCAGTTCTCCAAAGAGTTTACGGGGGTGAATCTGAAAAATGTGGAACGCAGCGTGGAGGACGACTACATTTCAAACCTCCGCAACAATTGCTGGAAGGAGAAACAGCAAAGTAGGGTTTGCATATTGCATCAGGCCAGGCTGAATCTTTCGCAATGCTTAAAAAAGGTCTTGCACCCCCCCAACCCCTCTCGTATATCTCACATGATTTGTTTGTGTGGTCTGTTGCAGAGGAAGGAATGCTCTACAGAGCTCGCTATTTCGGAGACAGCGAGCTGTACCAGAGAGCGCAGAGGGCTCGAACTCCAAGCTGTGCCAAGCTCTCAGAGATCTCAGCCTCCATACATTAATGCATTAACCTTACATTAGTTCTGCAGAATCGGTTTTATTCTTATTAGCTTTCCTCGTGTTGCCTTCAGGTTTCTAGAATACTCCTAAAACATAAATATCTGTAGCTGTAAATACATAAGCTTTCAACGTCCTCAAGGCCTTATGTAGTTAATAACACAAGTGACACACTAACCCGCTCCACTCTCATTTCAGTGAAGATTACATTTCTGAGATCAACATAGATTTTTATATATTACAAACAGCAAATAAAAAAAAGCCATTTATCACATCTTGGCAAGGGGACAAGATGTAGATATGATGAGAGGCCTGAGAAAAACGGAAGCCATGAAGATAGCAAAAAGATTGCTTCACCCCTGTATAAGTCAGAACCCAGTGTGTGTGTCAAGCCAGAAAAAAAAGTGTTGGTATAAATAGAAATGCGGATGTTACACAGCAGTATAAACGATACCATGTCAAAAAGCCTCCTCCTACTTTTTAAGTAGTCATGAGAGGCGCTTTCTTCACTGACTAAATACATTCTATCTATGCAGGAATATTAGTGTAGCCTCTGATTTGTATGTGTACTCACAGTTTGGGCTCGGTCAGTTGCCATCTTTTGTTCTAATGTTCCTGAGAGATGAGAGTTCGGAGATTGTCCTGTCACTTTTTGTCCTTTACTGAAATGAAGGACAGCCGTTTGGTATTACCTCTCTTCACTTTAGATACAGATAATTGGACAATTATCCCTCAAGGGTTGTTTTTTTATGTTATGTTAAATGAAATTTTATTTTACTATAGACCAACCCTGTAAGTGCATAGTTGTCTTTTTAAGACTGTTACACATCATTTGCAGCCTTTAACAGGCTTTGTTATTGGAGTGTCTGGCATTTACCTTTACCCAGCCTCCTGTCAACTTTGAGCAGCTTTCCTTTGTCTGTTGGAAAATGTCTTACCAGAGCTCTAATGGCTTTTGTTTGACAGGATTTTATTTTGGGATATCTAAGAAAAGGCAACTGAATATATTTGCATGCAACCCTTTTTTAATTTTTATTTGTGTTTTTATTTTAACAATGTACAACTACTACCATGTTTCAAGGTGGGGATGATGTATTCAGGTCAGTTTTTACTAATTTGTTTTGCTTTATGCATAACATGTAATCTGAAAAAGAGTCTCATCTGACAAGGGCACCTTCTTCCAACCCCTAAATTAAGGATCTGTGGATGGAGCCATGGGTCTCTGCAGCTCCTCCAGAGTTAAGTGAACAAGTGCTTGCTCTAATTTTTATTGAGGGGTGGAAGAGTAAAAAGGAAAGTTTTGGATACAATACCATCCCACACTGTTCACTATCAAATTAACACCTTGCTTTGTCTTGATAAATAAGAAAATTTCTCAATAAAATACATGAAAGGTTGACAAAGTGAAAGGGATGTGAATACTTTTGTAAGACTTTACCAAGAGGATGAAACGTGTGCTTAGACCCGCCAAGTGGGACCGAAATTCGTTTTTGCAGTCCCGTCTCTGATAAGTCTCATATTTATTCTTTGTATTTTTTTCAATACATACATGATTAGACCAAGTGGAAAGTAGCCTGCTTGCTCGCTGTTTTCTCTCCTCCCACTCTGTTTCTACCCCCCACAATAAAATAAAGATGAATGCCTGAACGAGTTGAATGTGACTCATTGCTGCGAGCAGAGCAAGCACAGAGGCGATAGGAAAAAAAACACAAAACAAAAGCTCAGTCAGCAGATTCAGTACAAACTGCGCCGGGGAGGCAGACTAAGGCTGGGAACTGGACACATGACGGTGCGCACGCTCACACTTTTTAAGTGTGAACGTGTAATTTTGACAGCTGGTTTAAATTGTGAAATATGTGAGTAATAATTCAAAGAAAATGTTGATTTCTTCACCTTAAACCTCTGGGCTTAGTTCAAAGCAACTTGTTACATTCAACAAGCGTGGAAAAATGGAGAAGGATCTTTATTTTAGGTAGAATAAAAATGTTTGACAATATCCCTCTGTGTAGCAGATATAACATTAATATTCAAGCATTCTTTAGAGTGAGCTTCAAAAGACGTTCTAACTGATTATAGCTGAGTTTTACACTATGTACCTGTAGATCTGACAATCACCGAAAACCTCCGTAGGAAAGACGATCCACGAAAGGACAAAGTTAAAAAAGACAGCTGCTCAGACTAATGTATCCAAGTATGTCTTCAAAAGTTGAGGGCAAGAAAAACTGGCATGCACAAGAAATATAGTAAATTGGTGCTTTGAGATTATTGTGATACAAGGCTAATTCAAGGGCCGTACACCAGTGGTTCTAGGAATTGCCTGCTGCTAACCCACACAATAAAATATGCACTTTTAGTGAGCCAGTTAATAAGGCCAGAAACAGCAACAGAATCATCATCAACAGCCAATATAATGATAAATATGTTGCTTTTTTATGATTTTTCCTAGTTATTTTAGTATTACGTAGAGCTGCATGATATTGGGGAAAGAAATACAGGTATTTGTAACTTAAATAGCATCTTAGATTATGCTGCTCTCATGCAATATTGTTGTAAATTAACCTGCACTGATCTAGACTCCTTTTGTGAATGTTAAGAGTGGGTTTCTGTGCTTCCACTGCTCTTTGACCTTCCGCAATGTCGTTACTGTCTGTTGAGAGCATCCAAGCTATATTAAACTGGCTTAATATTACATTAGCTTTCAAAATGCGAGTTCAGAACACCTAACATACAGTAGTAGCCCAACAACAACTGCGATTTAAGTAGTTTCTGAAAATCGCTCACACTGATATTGCGATGACAATGCCTTTCCAAATGTGTTGTGCAGCTCAAGTATTAAGGTTATTAAAGAGCCACAAAATGGATGCACCCAAGACTTTAGCTACTTCAGATATCTGTTACAGTCTTTGTGCTAAGCAGCTTAGAAGTCTTATTTCTTCTTAGTTCAAATTTGAACAATACCAATACAGGAAACTTAAAACCTAACCCAAAACTTTCCAGCGGCATATAAACACTATACGTAAAACAAACAAGATGTTTGTAATGGGAGGCTTATCCAGATGTTACCTGGACGTAGGAGCAGTATGTTTTTATCAAGTCCAAAGTCAGACAACAGATATAAAGTCCAGTTGTACCTGTACAACTGGATTTAACTAGTCAGCTTACTGGCCTGACCTAGATGCCGATAAATTATAGACATATTTTTTTAATGTCTATATTTAAAACCCAACTTTGGTTTATGTAATATTACATTTTAAGAAACTTGATTTACGTCTTCAGTAACTGCAATCCATAATGATCTACATTATTAGAAATAGAAAGTTGCCATATCTCACTTTACGTTATTTATATAACCTCAAGAGTCCCTTATCAGACTTAATAATGTATGACAAATATAAAGTCTCAGTCTGAATTTTAACCAGAAATACAAAATTCAAACAGAAAGTATTTGTTACAAAAAAAACAATAATTTATTTGTGATCATGAAAGTACAAAAAACAGTGCAACATCATGAGAATCTTAATATCAAATAAAGTTGAAAGCGTAAGGCTGAAAATGTAAAAATAAAATAAAATAACTGAATGAGGTTTGAAACCGTAGCAGTCACTTGCAAATGTACAAGCACTTGCTGGCATTAACTCTGGGAGTGTACAGGATATCCTTATGCAAAAGGTCTAAAGGTGATTCAGAGACAAATTCATAAAAAAAAGAAAGAAGACGAAATCTGTAAAGATTTAAAGAATACAGCTAGCTGCCTTAACAAAGTTTCAATAGAAACTAAGGTACACACTTTAATACTTGCAAAATGCCCATTTTCCAAAAGGAAGCACAATGGTTAGCCAATAAAACAAACAGAGTACAGAGTACCATAAACTTCAGTGACTGTACAGTAGGAACAAAAGGCTACATTATGACAAAGTCCAACCTTATACTTCAAAAGGAATCATATATTCGGAAGTTCGAAGGCTTTTCTGTGAGTTTTTTTTATAGTCAACTCGAGACATTCAACATTCCTCTATGAGCAGCCCTTCAGAAGAGTACAGTTTCTTTTTAATCACACGGAACCCAGTGCTGAGTTTCACAGCTTGTCTGAGAACTGGAGTGGAAGAAGACTTGGAGCTGAACAGTCCTTGGATTTTCGGCCACAGGCCGCCCGACTCCAGCCTCAGCACCAGCGTGAGCTGAAACGTGGGGACGAGGTAGGGGTCCACAGATAGCTGTGCTATACTCTCGCAAGCGACCCCTTGCTCCACGCAGAGGTCAATGAGAGCCCCTCTTAAGCCACAGGGCTCGCTAGCTGCCAGGTGGATGAGCTCCTGTCCGATGTGCTCCAGAAGTTTCTCTGGAATGAGCAGTTTGGCGCATCTCAATGCGCAATCCGAGTCTTTGGCCTCCCTTAGGCTTCCTGCAATAAGCTCCACCACGTCTTTCAGGATCGCCTCCTCCATCGGGTCAAAGAAGACGTCGTCATTAGAAAGACAGAGATAACCGGAGACGTCGGATCCTGCAGAGGACAAGACAGTTTGTGAGCTCATGTAGGCAACTTTAAAATAGGACTTTCAGAGTTCTTGAATAAGAAATATTTACCTGAGTCTGAAAGATCACTCCTGCTGCTATTGTTGGACCGCGATTTAATGCTGCCGTCGTTTGTGGAGAAGTCAGCCAGCCTTTGGACCATTTTCCCCCAGGACAGCCTTCTGGGACTGCGGTCTACTGGTGAGGGAGGTAAACTTCCAGCCTCCATGGGTGCGAATACTTCAGGCATGTTTGGTCCTCTCTTCAGTTTCTTCTTCTTTTTTTTTTTTTACAGATGTGTCTTAAGATTTTCAACTGTTTCAAGAGGAAAAAAACAACATTAACATTAACATTAAAAACCTCAACCACTTCTCTAACAGTAAAATAAGTAAATTGAAGAGATAGAACAATTGATTTGTAAAGAAATGCAGACATTTAACAGCAACAATGTATGCTAGCAATAGCTAAGCTGGTCAAATTGGCTTAAATTTTCAACAAATATAAAGAATAATGTACTTACAGTTTTGAAATATAGTTGTTAAATTAAGCAGTCGCTATTATAATGAATATAAAAGAAGTTGTTGTCTAGAAACTTCCACCGTTCAACACTCCTAGACCGTTCAACAGCTGCCGAGCTCCGCAGTCCCTTTACCCCCGCAACAATGCTTTTATATGCCTTGGTCTAGGCCACGCCCACCACCCCACACTAGCCAATCAAAAAGAGGGGCACGGCCAGTCAGCTACATCTTGCCTGGTAACATGCCAGCAGAGAAGACAAACAGGAGGAGACAGAGGGGTGGCTTCAACCCACTGTAGTGGAAATGTACAGGGACGTGTCTGGACTTGGAACCGTCACATATATCTGTTCTTTTGTTTAGCATTCTCAATAGGTATATATTGTTGTTGTTTTTTTGCTCTTGTTTGGTGCATTGGCAGCCATAAAAGCTAAGGATAAAGTCCATGCAAACCTGCCTAGAGGCTGGTTGAGGATTACAGAGTACAGTACATTACGTCACCTGTTTTTCTCCAAAGCATTACATCAGAATTTTTTATCAGTCTTGCAGGGATGCACACATACAATAGGCTGTATGTATGAATAAAATCTTATGCAGTTCTTAATGTGTAATAGAGGTCTGTATTTGTTTACCTAAATGAAAAGCACACAGATAACAGGCACAAGTAAAATTCATTTATAAAGAAAGAAAACCCATTCTGACCGAATGTAAAACCAGAATTATGAATTGAATTGTTGTTATCAGACCTCCTTCACACTCCAATTTTCTGGTTAGCAGTTTACCAGTTTGCACCAAACAAATTTAACGACAGATTCAGGAAATGACAAAATGACCCCTAATATCTAAAACAAACCTGAATTGCTGTTGTTGTCGGCGTTCATGACTTAACAATAAAACGGAACCAGGGTTTCACGTTGCCCGTTCTACGCGGCTCCCTGATCCTTGCATGTCCTGACACTGAGGGCCTGTGTTGGGGCTGGGGGAGAGCTCAACTGTCTGCAAACTCTGGCATGCTTCCCTCCACATCCCCTTCCCTACCATATTAATTACATCCTAGTCATCAACATTTTGGGCCAGAGCGGGGAAGGGAAGGTTATGCTATTCCCATGTAGGGGGGGTCGTGCCCTGCCCCCTCCACACCCTTCGTCACTGCTTGCTGCTGCACTCAACTGTGGACGGACTGGGCCCTGGGGTGGAGTAATGGGGGAACAGGGGCTTGTATCGATCCGCCCCGGCTGGCTGCCTGGGGTTGCCTATCTCTCTCGGGTGTTGGGCAGGCTCTCTGCTGGGCGCTGGGGGTGCTCTAGCGTTTGGGCCCTGGGCCTCGGCCCTGGCCCGTGCCTTGGCGGGACGGGTAGGGTGCTGCAACTGGTACCCTGGGGGCTCTACTCCGCGGCCGCGGGGGGCTCTACCTCGGGCCCCCTCTGCGGTCCTCTGGGCGGGTGCGTGGTGTCCCTGCGGTGAGCTGTCTGATCTCTTGGCTCTTGCGTGGCGCCAGTGTCCTGGAACTTGTGCTTCCTCTGCTTGCTCTTGGCTCTGGGAGGGGGTGGCAGTGGCCCTCTGTACACATGGCTGAGCATAATTCATGTAATGCCTGCATCACAATTTCCGCATGCTCACACACTATAGAGATCACAACACTTTAACTGTGCCGATGTGTTGATTAATAACACCAAGTTTGCCTCATATTTATTTATTTGTTATGTGCCACACACATTGATGTCTTTGCTCTGCTTTCTGCTAAGTATATCTCCTCAGGTATGATTCATTGCATTTTCGCAGTTTCCCAACTATGCTTCAGGAGCGATCTAGTAGCAGCTAGTTTTTTGGTTCCTTTGTTTTGCTTTGTTTTTTTATTGTTTGTTTACTTGTTTCTATTTGAATATTGGTATGTGTATATGTTCCCTTTCACTCTGTGCACCCCCCACCCCCACCCCTCAGTCACGTTTAGCTTTACAATGTATATAATACCTCAGTAATCAATAAATGATTAAGATAAGAGAATCAAGGGAGGCTCTACGAAGCCTCACTTGGAAAAGAAAATCTGTTAAGCACAACTATGGCAGCCAGAAACTCATTATACTAGCCATGGTGCTGAACAGGACATGGGAAAAAATAAAAATAAAAAAATTAATAAAACAGAACCAGGCAAAATTGGCCCTGGACAGCTAATTATCACATCCAATATTTCCCTTACTGTCATAAAGTCCTAAAGGGAAAATCTCTGTCCCTCAGCTTGTGATTTTAAACTAAAGCACAACAGAACAGAAAAAAAAAGAACTTAATGGCAGCCGTTAAAACAACCAGTTAAATAATTACTTTTCCTACACAGAAGCCGTCTTTTTTTAGACAGCTTTTTTTCCTCAATAAATGTAATAATCACTTTAACAGTGCAACCTATACATTGTTTTATATATGTATATGCAGATTTTATTTAATTCCCTTTTATTGTAATTATCTTTTCTATGTTCTTGTCATACTTGTGTGCTCTAGGATTTGAGATACACTGTAACAAAAAGTAATTTCCCTCTAGGGATTACTAAAGTAATTCTCATTCTGATTAAAAATGCCTTTTACTCAGGTCAGCTTTGATATTATTGTTGTTGTTATGGTCTCAAACGGAATGCTTCTGTAAAATGATGATAGTTTTTAATGTCGTTAATGAAATTTTTCAACATTGTTTTTATCATGTAAAGCACTATACAAATAAACTTGACCTAAGCATTGAAGTGTGACAGAAAAAACAGAAAACATCTGGTTTGGGAAAGAGTGGGTGCAACTACCATACCACTGCAGGACCAGATCACAAAAAGTTTAAATGTGGGGAACTGGGTAAGAGTAGAAATATAAGGATGAAACTGGCTGTTTAAAGATGATATTCAGCCTAAATTCCAAAAAAACATTGTAATGGTGTCACTCGTAGGTCAACAACCTGTGCACAGGCGGTACAGTTAGATCATAGAGACCGTTCTGGATATGCGCCAGACTTATGCTATTTCATATGCGTAGGCGTGGAATAGCATGTACTTTGCAAGAGAGGAACTGAAAGACATAAACACATGTATGCCGAGTGTGCTCTAAAGTCGATGTTTCGAATCATCAGAAAAACAAAAGTTTAAACAATTTTAAAAAGGTTTTCATTAAAATAATATAAAACATCTAAATAGAAGAGGAAAAACTATTTAGGCAACACCGAGACTACTCTGGGTTAAGTTCCTTGCCGAAGAAATCTAAGCACAAGCTGGAGGCGTGCCCTGCACTGACCAGGGCCGGGCCAAAGAACAGTACGTTCTGTGCATTCCCGGCCTTCGCTTGGATGAAAACAACCGTTTAGAGCACAGAGGCATCTGATCCGTGTGTGCTTTCTCGCTGTAAACACAGGAAGAAAACTGCACAAAAACATCAGCAGTGCTGTACGTCAATCTCTGGCACATTAAAGAAAGGGAAATACACTGCACTATTCAAAGCAACTAAAGAATCAGTTTTATTAGTTTAAACGAGATGAAAAATCAAATACGACACTTAAATAAAGTTGCATGATTGATAGTTATAACACTTTAGCTGAGAGGGATTTCAGTTTAGTTTATATATAATATTGCAAATGGATAAAAATACAAAAAACAGCTAGCAAAATATGGTACAAAATATGACATAAAAGCATCTATGTCTCAGTGCTACAGTGTAAGCTTTTACAGAAAGAAAAAACACATATGACATCGAAAAGAAAAAACAACATTTTATTTTGTCCTCATTCTGTTTGGCTGATTTATTTCCCAAAATGCATCTGAACATTCTTATCTAGGATGGCGTAAATCCCAGTAGCTGCTCGATTGGTTTGTACCGCCACTCGTCTGCTTCGAGCTCCTCGACGAGGCTCGCAAGTTTTTCCATTCTAGATGCTTGTTGATCTGGGAAAAAAGCAACAACAACAAACAAACAGGTTTCTTTATGACGTTTTATTTGTTGAACCTGAAAGGAACATCAAATCATGATGTCAAACCAGTTGAAAATACTAAAATTAGACAAAAATGTAACTTTCTAGCGTCCTTAACGCTATGTGTGCAAAAAAAGAGAAAACTGCAACATGGTAGTGGCAGCATCACGATGCAGGGATGCTTTTCTTCTTTGAGACAAACATGCTTCGGGTTTTACTGCAGCTAAATTTTAGCAAAACTAAAATTTTAAATTGTACTGGCTCAGGTTGACAGAATTTTCTACAAAAAGTCGAAACAAACTTGTATCACAGTTTGTTTTATATCACAAACAAGCACATTTTAGGAAACTAAACTGTCAGACACATGTTTGTGGTCTTAAAATGTCCAAACGTCAAGGAGTAAGAAGTAGGGCACCGACTTACCTTGTTTAACCTGCTTTAGCGTGGAGGCGACTTGGTAGCTGAACACAGACTCACAAAGAAATCTGTCGGAGCCATCTGAAAAAGAAATAGCATTAAAAAAAGCTTCATGACATCACTTCATTTATCCTTCACTTCATTTGTGAATATCCCACAAGTCATAAAGACATAAAATCAAGTTCACCATGACTTCAGACTGCTAAGCATAACAAACAATATTCAGGAAAATGTGATCTATGTTCTATAAATTCATAGTTTCAGGTCATAATTTCAGCACACTGCCACAATGTCACTGCCTGACAGATTGTTCTCCCAGAGAAATATTAACAAAATTTATTTTTTGTACATCACCACAACTACATAGTCCCACATGCTCAGAACTAAACAATGTTAAATAACATTAAAACTCAGCCAGTCATGCCAAAATTGGAGTCAACAGAGTTTTTTTGTTGTTGTGTGGACTGAGTACAAATTATTTGTTGGCAAACATCATGCATTCAAAAATAAAACCAAATATTTACCACAAGAATACAATGTGATGCAGCTTTGCTAAATACAAGGGAAATTACCCTGGCAGAAAGATTTTTAAACGTTTTTAATCCAAATACAAGAACTGAATTTCAGTCCTTTTGCCAAAAAAGATTTAAATAAAAAATGCAGCAAAGATGTAAAACAACCAAAATTCTTAGATAGCTGTGTCCCCTTTTAGTTTATTATTAATATTTTTTTTACCTTTTTCCAAATTCTGGATGTATGAGAATCAGCTCAGTTCACGTCAGCGCTCCCAAAGGTTTGTTCGTGTTCAATACATTTTTTTCGTCCTTTTGTTTATAACCAAAAAATGTAACGTCATCCCTTAAAGTTTCGTAATATTTCAGACCGCATAGATTTTAAAACCCTTTCAGCAAATGTGTAAATACCCTCTGCCAAGGTCACTGATACAACTCTGAAACCCTGAGAGGAGTGCCTTTAGGCTCGTTTCAGATAACGGTCAGGATGGTCCTTTTTATATTTGGTCAAGAGCAAATAGTGTCCACTTCTTGAAAAATACGTTTTTATTTTATGAGATTGTTACAATCCCAGATGTCTTGGGAGTTCAGAGAGGCTGATAACTTATCTGGACAAACTTGGTGCAAGTCTTTTTGTATTACCAACCCTTAAGCAGCACATTTGATCATTTATACAAACTATGTCTGTACCAGGGTTTCATACCTGAAAACTGACAAAACAGATGAACAGATACTTGAAAAACAGATGAACAAGTCAGCCTCAATTGAAGGCTTTCAGTTCAAGGTTCTCTCGCAGTATTATCCTATATTTGTCTGAATCAGTCTTTCCAACTCCTCTGACCAGCTTCCCTATCCCTGCTAAACAATACATCTCCAGAGCTTGAGGTGACGCGCACTGCTAGTCCTTAGCCACACGCCTTCCTTTTCCATGTAAACCATAAAGTTTAAGTTTGGTCTTTTCATATCAGAGCACCTTCTTGCACATGTTTGCTGCATCTTCCAAATTCTGTGTGTGAGGCCAACCTTTGATCCAGCTTTTTTGGGTTTCTTTCTTAAACTCTGGCCAGATTTGTAATGTGCATGCAAGAAACAGATTTCCTGGATTGTCTCACTTGTTGTGCTTTGTTCTTTGTCAAGAATGACCATTGGTCTCCTGGCTGTTACCGCTGATCATTCTTCCCCAAGGTCCAGCTTGTAATGTTAAACGAACACATTATCTGTCTTGCTTAGTAAGATCCTCCGTTTAGACACAGTTCTTTTTCAGATAAAGGATTTAACAGCATCTCTCAATGGCAGCCGTTAACCTGCAAGGACAGGCAGGTGGTGTTTTTTTCTTCTTCTAAATGCAAATACTTAGAACCTATACAACACTTTGTGTCAAGGACAACTCCAAAAAACAATGACATACGTTGATGTTTTTAGTTTTAGTTTAACGAAAAGGGGAAAAGCTCCAAGGTCGTGGATATAAATGGATAGCAACTTAAGAATCTCTTGTTTATGGGAGTGGTGTCATGAAACTTTTGTCAATCTGTTATTTTTCCCCCCCACTAGCATAAATTTAGATTGCTTAAAGTGTTCATGTGCCATCGTTTCATGAAAAAAAGCTTACCTTCCATCATTTCTCCAGCGCCTTTAGGATAGGTATAAAGAACCTTCCTTGGAGGGATGAGCTCTGAAGCGCTGAACCCAGAGCCTGTAACCGAGCTGCCGCTCACACCTCCCGCAGAGGAGGATGACGAAGACGCCGCCATTGCCTCAGGGAGCTAACAAAAACACACACACACACACACACAAAAAAAGCTTTAATTCGTCACTGTTAACTTTAAAATGTAAGCAGAACAATAAGGGCTGAACAAAAGATTAAGCCAAATTCACTCACAACTTAAACCCGTTTCTTTTTATTCAAGTTTTGAAAATGTTGTATCCTAGTCAGCTAGCAGGAAATGTAACTGACCCACTGGAGTAAGTGACTACTCGACGTTGATATTCCTACACACAGCAAAATAAGTGCATGTGTTTTAAATAGAAAAACCTACCGGAATTTACCGGGTTGTTCTTGTAAACTATGTAGTTTACTCCGGGTGTTTGTTTAGACGACTGTAATTCACGACAAAAAGACGGCCGCCATTTTTAAAACGATCTAACAACAATATGAACGTCGCACGCGGATGTAGTTCCATTTAGATCGTTACGTTCACATGGTATAAAGATCTGTACCGGCGTTACCGTAAAGTACCCGAAAGCGTCGCAACGCGGTTACCCAGCTAGCATGAGTGAATGACTTGCTACATACGAATCGTAAACATTTCAAGGTAATATTCAGGTTTTTTTCCTTAATTCTGTCACTTTATGTTGGCATTTTAAATGAGTTTAAATTTAAGTTATAATGGATGTTCTACGACCGCCGCTTATCAACATAAACGGCAGAACATATCGAAGGAACATAGTTGAAGAGGAACATTACGAAGAAAGTGAAGATTTCTCGTATGTGGGTCCATCTGGTCAGTAAGCCTTTGACATTTTTATCAATTTTGTCCCATTTTAACCACAAACAAACGTGTCTTTTATTTGCACTTCATATAATATACTACCACAGCGAAGTTTGTGACATGGAAGGATAAGAAATGAATAAGTTGTAGCTATTTAAACTCTGAAAAGTAGGATGCGCACAAGACAGAAATCTAATCTGATTGCTCTCAAGTCTGTACTTTGTAGAAAAGTACTTCTGTGTGAGTAGGAAAAGTCCTGGTCATAGTTTACCATCTGTAATGCTAAGAACACAGCAACCTTTAGTAAAGAAAGTGCCCTTCATTTTATGATAAGAAGTTTATGGCCTAAATTAGAAATGCTGTATGTGGTGTAAAGATTCTGACAAACAAATGGCCCAGTAAAAGTTCAGACCTCAAATTAGGTTGAAATGTGGAGTAGCTCTTGGAAAATCAATACTCTCTATCAAACCTTGCAAACCTTAAGCTGTTTAAAAAAGGAACAGCAAGTATGTCATGATCCACTTGTTGCAGCTAAAGTGCTTTCTACAATATATTAAGTCATGAGGCCAAATAAGAATTCATGATACGCTTGACTCTATTTTGTACAAAATCCCAAAAAGGACTTTGAATTTTGCAACAAACGAAGACACAAAAAAAGCTAATGTGTGTGAATGATTTTGCAAGGAACTGCAAAGGATTAGTTTTTCCCATGTCAACAAGTCTGTTTGTGTCAAATAGAGAGTGACGTTCTGCTAGAGGATGAAACCTGTGACAGTCACTTCATTGAACAAACAGATAAGGGATACCGATGTGCCATTGATGTCCCGAGCATTCTTTACAAGTAAGTCATTAACAAAATGCTAATTTTTCTTTCTTTTTTTCCCCCCCTTCTAAACTTGAACCCAATACATTTCGGTGGTAGCTGTGGTGCACTGTGTGTGTATGATGGTCATGGTATTAATGTGTTGTTCAGATACATCATTGGTAAAAAAGGAGAAACTCGAAGACGCCTAGAGTTCGACACCAAAACTTCCATCAACATCCCAAAACAAGGAATTGAAGGACAAATCGGCAAGAATAAACACCCCAGCTGGTCTTTCTAAAACTTACCTATAAGCTAAATGTGTCTTTTTTTTATGGGTTTCTTTTGCTTTTAGTCATCACAGGTGCCCAGAAAGCTGCAGTTTCCTCTGCGGTCACTCGGGTGGAGGTTCTTGTGGAGAGCTTCCGAAAGAAACAGCCCTTCACTCACTTCCTATCTTTGCCTTTGAGTGACCCCAAAGTCCAAGAGGGATTCCAGACATTCAAAGATGAGGTGTTGCGACAGTGTTCACAGGTGCTCCAGACAAATAAAAACAAGATGAGGGCCATTTCAAGTCGTTTTTAGTTACTTCACTGTACGATAAGGAGTAAATCACGTGTCAACACCTTTACAGGATCACGGAGTTGAGGAAAGCATATTTCAAAACCCTGCAAAGCTTCATTTGACTATTGGCACCCTGGCTTTGTTAAATGATGCAGAAGTGAGAAAAGCATGTGAACACCTACAAGAATGCCGAACGTTCATCAGGTAGGTTACTTCGTCAGTCCAGACTTAAAGTAAAATAAAAAAACAAAGCAACAAATTGCTCTGAACTTTTTTCATTATCAATAATACAAACATCAGGAAAAACAAGCAAAATTTCATCCTAGTATCCGTTACAGTTTGCAGCCATGCTATTACCTTTTGAAATGGTCAAAATGCGTATAGATTACCCCAAATTATCATTGGTTACCTTTCAGAAAACGTTGGTTATTATAATCTTGTATTTATTTTGACACACAGATCTAGACAAAAATATAGCATACACTTACTGTAGTTTCGTAGTTTGTACTTTTTTATTGCACAGAATATTGTTCCAATGCTCTTTTATAAAATAATAGCAAAAATTAGCGTGCTTATTGGTCAGCCTGTGTGCTCCTATAGGCACCTTCAACTTTTCTGCTTAAACAGAAGTTCCCCTGGTAGCTATCCAGCTTTAAAACATTTTTTCAGCCCAGGAATATTTTAACTTTAAAACTGTAAGCATCCTAAAACCTGTACTTCCCCTGTCTCTTGTAGCACCATAGTGTTCTTGTATTTTATTTATTCATTTAATTTTGCTCTTGATCAGAGACATCGCCCAAGGCAAGCCTCTGCATCTGGAGGTGAAGGGCATAGAGTACATGAATGATGATCCTGCCATGGTGGATGTCTTGTATGCCAAAGTCAATGTTAAAGATGGATCTGACGAGTAAGTATTGGAAAGAGTGTCTTCAGCATGCTTAAGAGTGTCGGTACTTTAACATTTTACCTCAACCTTTTTCTCACAGTAGGCTGCAGATGATTGCGGACCGGCTGGTGGAGCATTTTGTGTCCCTGGGGCTGATGGTGAAGGAGTGGGACAGAGTGAAGCTGCATGCCACCGTCATGAACACATTGTTCAGAAAGGACTCTGCAGGTAAATATTATGAATACCAGGTGGTTACATCTTGATATCCTCTTTGTCACACACTGCTTTGCATAGATCAAACTGTTCTTGGCCGTGTTAAGATGGGTTTGATGAGTCAACCGAGTAGCTGAACAGTCGTTATGACTACTTTTCTAATATTTAGTTTCTATTTTGCATGTACCTCTTTTGTTGCACTTTTACCGTACACTCACTTTTCCATTAATATAATTTGGATACAGCTCTCGTAGCAGCCATTCTTCCGTACGGTTGGGAATAACATGTCCATAACAACCTATGTCCGTGTTTTCAAATAATTTTTCTTTTGGTCTCATGCAATCAAATGTTTTCAAGAACTTAGTTTTGGTTTTAGTTAGCTGGATGGGTTGATCATTAAAATAATAGATATATTTTGTATTCCACCGTTCCCTCTGTTTAACATGGTGGTGGAAGCATCATGTCGGTGAGGTTGTTTTGCTGCGTCAGGCACAGGGAATCATGTTTAGTGTTAATTGGCTCATAAAAAAAAAAAAAAAAAAAAAAGCAGAATGTTGGCATTTTAAAT
>JAVLVB010000546.1:2267523-2280582 GCA_032876305.1 Orestias chungarensis | reverse complement strand
TATATATATATATATATATATATATATATATATATATATATATATATATATATATATACCAGAACAGTTGAGTAAAATTGATTCAGGAAATAGTTATTACACATCTTTTGTCCAAGGAGACCTCACCTCACCGCAAACAGGAAACGTAGAGGTGCCCGGTTCATTCCAGTTATCTGTTGGTCCAAACATACTTTTCCAATGTTCCCTCATTATCTTTTGGCTCACATTGCGATGACAGAGCAGAGGCTCAAAACAATTAGAACGGCATCATTGCCCAGAGAGAAATCAGGGTGGCACTTCGCTGTTTGGCCTTTAGAGCTGTGTACGTGCTGTGGAGCAGCGTGAGGCTTTCCAACTACTTTCACAATGCCTTCATTCATCGCTCGTGGACGCAATCCAGGAGCGGTTCTCACATTTGCACAAGACCGACCAACAACAACACCGCACAAGCAGACTGGCCTGGCACAGCCGACCATTTTCTCAATCACACTCTTCAAACTTCTCTGTGTTTTTTTGTTTTTTTAATTGTCTGTGGTGTGTTTCCAGTTAATGACAGGGGTGGAGCAAGAAGACAAACCACAAGTGGAAGAGAGGCCTTTGATGGCAGAAACATATTAAAGGTTAGACGGGTTATACGAGTACCACATTAATACAAATGCTTATAAACATTTATAATGTGATAATGTATTTTATGAGATTTATAACAAGCCATGTGGCTGAATTCGATTTAGTTTTAATGTCTGAAATGCGAACTGTATTTCAGCACCAGTAAATGTGTTTTGCTGTAATGCGTTCGAATTTGAAAGATTAATTGGACTTTCAGCAGTGGCTGACATTTCCTCTGCATTCAAAGTCCCATAAGAGGTCGGTAATCGACCGTTTCTTAAAACCCATTCTCTATCTGGTATTTCAGAATGTTCTTTGATTTCAGACTCAGAGGTGAGTCATTGTTCCAGATTAGTTGCCATGTGAAATAAGGAAAGCTGTGTGATCCCTTCAAAGGTCACAGTGTTCAGTTTTTATTTATGTACAAATCTTTGCAGTGGAAGGAAACTAGTACATGATTTTTCAGTGGAATGTAGAAGTATTTGGCCCCTTTTTACTATGAAACACCTGAATTAAATCCAGACAATGTAAACGAACAGCATTATGAAAAATAACGAACTTGGTTGACAGTTCAGGTCAAGTTAAATATTTTTTTTTAATGGATCTCTGTCTAAACGTGGCAAAGGACATGTTCTCCCTATGAAAAGACAGTGTAGGAAGACCGCATGCTAGAATTTGAACCCAGGACCTTCCTGCTGCAAGGCAACCATGTTAACAACTCCTGTCTTTTTAATCCTCTATCTCGTAATGGAAAGGGGACGGCTGAACTGCAAACTTGAGACAGGGCAGGCCATCTGAACTGACGTGGTTTCAGACGTGGGTAGCTTTGCTGCAGAGGTCCACAGCTCAGTGGGAGAATTTGATATCAGGACAACTTTTAGTTTTGGACTCCACAAACACGGACTTTTATGGAAGGATGGCAAGAAGAAAGTTTTAACAGAAAGGGGTTGTATTTAGCAGTTTCCTTCCACTTTATAATCCACCCAGCGGCTGGATAGCTCAGCGGCTGGATAGCTCAAGTGGTATGTTGCCTGACTTCCATTCAAAACCCATGGCAAAAATACACCACAGCATCCAGTCTGGGTCCTTAGGCAAGACCCTTTGTGCTACTGCCTACCTGGCGCCGCAAATGGCTGCCTTAGTGTAATTACACCAAAACAAATTCCTAGTATGTCCTGTATGTACCCGGCCAATAAAGCTGATTTAATCTTAATCTAATAATTTTAAGATACCTTTTGTCTGTCATATACATTCCAAATAAATACATTATTAAACAAGATGAAATGTAATAATGAAAAAAAAAGGTAAAGGGTACGAATACATCTGAACAGCTCTGAAGTCAATGAATGCTTCGAAATGTTAAACATAATTCTGACATTGAAAAAAAATCTAAGAACAATACATTTGTTTGTTTCAGAAATTTGCTAATTATTGCCTCGGGGGGCTTGAGCTGAACAGTGTTCAGTTATCGCAGAGGTACTCTACGGACTGTACCGGATACTACTCCTCCGCTGGGAGCATCAGCTTCTCAGGACCTTCATCCTAGCAGAGCGTAATACTAACAGGTGGGTTAGTTCAAAAACTAGTTCTGAAGCAGCATAAAATTGCAGTTTATGACTTTGACCTGCAGGTGGCAGCCTGAATTTGCTCATATTGAACAGATCAGTTGAGAGGAACACCTCAAATATAGAAAGAATGTATTTTGCTGAAGAAGACAATCAGAAGGAAACAATTTAAAACCTTAAACTAAATAAAAATATATACTTGTCTTGTTTTCAGTAACAATTTTTATGAAGATGTTTTTTTTTGGGGGGGGGATTTGGTTCCATACTTGTTGAGATTATTCTCAAGTTGTTTTGTAATGTGCTAAATCAAATAACTCAATCAAATCAAATCAAAAACACTTTATTTATCCCAAAAGGGAAATTAAATATAAATTAAATTAACTGTTTAGACCCTTAAAAGGGTCTAAACAAATACTCAAACATTTTTTAGTATAACAAATAGCAAAGGTAACAATCTGAATAATTTAAAAATGGAAAAACATCTCGTGAATCAGAAAACTGTTTTTATTTGGTGAAACTGTCTGACTCAGTATAATGTCACCTTCACGTCACTGAAGCTCTTAGCCTTAATGCATCACAAACGTGATTTATTCCACTGACCAGTCTGTTTATACCCAGTCTTTAGTTTTCAAAGGCTCCTCCTACACATGCTATTGCAAATTTGTTCCTGCTGATTTTTGTTCTATTTTTCACTTTTCCCTCAGCTGGTGGTTCCCTCTTTTTAACATGCAGAATCACGACTGCCAAGCAGCCAAACGTTGCACCAGTAAAGTCTGAGGGACCCTCTTTGTTTACCCTGCCATCCTATGCTGCCCATTTTATCAGTGGCTTTATCAGTTTGCTTTCCTCTCTTCTGATTTTTCTGTCGCTGTTCAGCTTTCCATGCATGACCGTTCAATGGCTTAAACAAAATCAACAAAGAAAGCTAATTACGTACACTTCCACACAGAATGCTAGTTTAGAAGTGGACCAGTGAGGCTAAAGAGAGGCTTCAGGACTGTATGGAGTTAACAGACTGGTCTGTGTTTGAGAACTCTACAAGTGGCCTGGATGAATATAATGATGCAGTGACGTCCTACATCAGCTTCTGTGAGGACATCTGTGTTCCGACCAGGACTCGCATTAGCTATAAAAATGACAAGCCCTGGTTTAATGCCAAACTGGAGCACCTGCGACAGTCAAAGGACAACGCTTTCAGGAGCGGGGACCGGGTGCTCCACAACCAGGCAAGGAACACACTGAACAGAGAGATCAGAGCTGCAAAGAAGAGCTACTCCACCAAGCTGAGCAGAATTATGTCCACAAACGAGCCTTCAGCCATCTGGAAATGTCTACACAACCTCTCAGGCTACAAACGACCCCCCCACAAGACAATAGGGGGTCGTCAGCTGGCTAAACACCTTCTACTGTAGGATTGAAAAGCCCAGCTCCAGTCAACAATACAACACCACTTCACACCCTTCTGACATACAGCCTGCCCTGAATATCTGTGAAGCACACGTGCACCGACTCTTCAAAAAACAAAGCACGAGGAAGGCACCAGGCCCACACGAAGTGTCACCCTCCTGCCTGAAGAACTGTGCAGAACAGCTTGCTCTTGTCTTCACCAAGATCTTCAACAAATCACTGGAGCAGTGTGTCATACCGGCGCGCTTCAAGCGCTCCACAATAATTCTCATCCCCAAAAAGCCAACCATCTCAAGACTGAATGACTACAGACTACTGACTTCTGTGGTCATGAAATCCTTTGAGAAGCTGTATCTCACTCACTTGAAGGAGATCACCAACCCCAACTTGACCCCCAGCAGTTTGCGTATCGGGCCAACAGGTCTGTGAACGATGCAGTGAACATGGGACTTAACCACATCCTCCAACATCTCAACCGTCCAAGTACGTATGCAAGAGTTATGTTCTTGGACATCAGCTCTGCCTTCAACACAATCATCCCTGGACATCTACACACCAGACTGACCCACCTCAGTGTGCCAGCCTCCACCTGCCGGTGGATCTAAAATTTCCTCACTGGCAGAGAGCAACAGATGAGGCTGGGAAAGATCACCTCCGGACCATCAGTACAGGAGCTCCACAGGGCTGTGTTCTCTCCCTGCTGCTCTTCTCACTCTACACAAATGAGTGTACCTCCATGGACCCCTCAGCTAAAATCCTGAAGTTTGCAGATGATTTGACAGTCATTGGTCTCATCCGAGACAGTGATGAGTCTGCCTACAGACGGGTTGTGGAGCAGGTGGTCCTCTGGAGCGACCACAACAACCTGGAGCTGAACACATCCAAGACAGTTGAGATGAGAGTGGACTTCAAAAGAAGCCCTCCAACCCTTACAGCACTCACCATCCTCAACAGTACTGTAAAGGCTGGGGACTCCTACAAGTTCCTGGGCACTGCTTTTTTTTTTGTGATAGCGTCTCAGAACGCTTACCGTCTTAACCAGGGACTTTTCTGTTCCCCAAATCTATATCAATTTAACTCTGTTACACCGGCACTTTACTTTAAATACACAACTCTGCACATGTTAAGATTACGTGTGTGTGTGTGTGTGTGTGCGTGCGTGCGAATGTTGTCGTGCGTGTGCGTGTAGGAGGATAGCTAGGTTGGGTGTGTTTGTTACTTTTATCTTGCACTGTGAGCTACTGTAACCAATAACAAATTCCTCGTATGTGTGAGCATACTTGGCCAATAAAGTCCGATTCTGGTTCAAGAGCGCACATCCAAAGTAGCACCACTTCCAGGTAACACATGCAGGAAGATTTTTTTTTCACTCAGGGCTGAGTAAATAGAGCTCGGGAGCACACAAAGGAAAAATGGAGAGACGCATGTTTTGCAATTTAATTAAATGTGTAAGGACTGTGTATTCTTTTTCTCTTGGCAGATGTCTGCACCAAGGATTTCTTGGGGATCAGGTTATGCTTAAGGAAAATAGGCAGAATATGTTATTATTTGATTAAAAATTGGATAAGCAGAGTATTTTCTTATTTAATTAAAGTACATACTATGTTCTGAATTTGTGTTAATTTAAATTACGTTCTCACACTTTTGTTGTTGCAAAAAAAAGGGGAAAAAAGGATAATGTGTTAAGGAAAAAAAACATGTTTGTACATTTTTTTAATCTTATAAGTTGGCACGGTCTCCGTGGTTATCTTCATTTTTCATTGAGAAGCTTAATTTTACACTGTGGTCTGGCATCTTTTATACCAAGTTTTAAAATCCTTTTGCTATTATGCGTAAAAAGAGGATTGTTTTTTCTGGGGATTTCTTTGGCTGGTTGGAATTGAGTTGGGTAGAGTCTCTCTTTGCCTCTTTGCTGCACACTGCTGAACAGCTGCTTAAAAGAAAGCTACAGAGTTCAAGCTTTTTTCAAAAAAGAGCAATATGGTAAAAAGACATAATATAGTGCCGAATAAACTTTTGAGAATAAGTACAAATGTTAGGATCTGGTAATTTCATACTTTTTTGCAGCAAAATCGGAATATCATTTGAAGCATCAGTTTAGGATTGCTCTTTTTCTAACATCCGGTATAGCAGCTGGCTGTAAAGCATCGCTTAGCGGCAAAAACTGTAGAAGGTTATTTAATCATTGTCTTTCCATTTTACAAATATTGAGTGGGACAGCAATAACAAAATAAATGTAGTAGTACTGACTATCCTATATCTATACACACAAGACCCCACTTGCATATTTTAAAACAAGGCGATCATTTTTTTTACGTACAGAAAAAGTTTCTTTAGGTGAAGCTAATGTTAATGCCAACAGTATTTTTTGTTCTTTCTCACTGTGTATCTCCTTAATTGACTTATTTACAATACCAAAAATGAGTTTTTAAGTATATGTGAGTAGATTTTGTCATTGGTACCCATATTATTTCGGGGGGGAAGGTTACTAGCAAGAATGAGAATCAATTTGGGGTTTTCAAGTAAACTGTCGGCCAGATAATTGTTCTGCACAAGACGGACCCTTTTTTTTTACTTCCTCGCCAGGATTGTAAATGAAAATGCTTATTGCTATCTTGTGCATACATTTACACAGGTTGGCTTTAAGATGTAGTGGGTGTCTCAACTTGTCCTTTACTTGTCACCAGCACAGATGGTTGTGCCAAGAGTGTAACAGTGCAGTGTGTTAAGCTTCGTGTCTGATCTGTTCAGCCAGACACTCATTCACCAGTGTTGACAACACAGCTTTCCTGCTGTTACTGAAAAAGCTCTGACTCAATAGTCTGTAACAGGTTCTGCAAGCTATTTTAAGGCCTTATATATTCAGCACGCTGAACTGGAAACTAGTCATTGCATATATGAAATATTTAGGCCCATTGTGCGCTTTCTGTCACAACATTAACAATGTCGATCTCTTGAGAATTTGCAATGTTTTGTCACATCTGCGGACATGTTAAAAATGACTAAATCTTATGATCGGCTGCTGTGTGGCTTAAAGCTTGCTTGTTCACCAGCCAAAATGCGTAGTTTCTGTCCCCGACACGTCTCACTCTAATTAGTCAGTTTTGTTCTTCCTGCGGTGTGAAACTCCCAATAAGGACTCCAAAAAATCTGAGGACAAGGTTACACAGATATCAGGAAAACATATAAATTAGATCTCTGTGTACCAGACGTGTTCCTTTTGATCTGCATCGTTTTATTTTCTTCTTTTTTCTGAAGTTTTAATGAGGCAAACGATGTATGTTTTTAATCAAATACAAGTTTGTGTAGAAATATGTCCAGAAGTTATCTTACAGTGTTACGCAAACCTCTTCATGCCTCGTGAACATTTATTTCACCCTATATTTGTAAACCTCAATGCATTACAATACAATTGTATTTGAAAGACAAAAAACAAAAAATGGTTTAGGTAGGAAAACCTGTTTTCTTTGCTTAGTTTAAATCCAGATTCGTTTATTCTGGAGCCTAGAGCTAATAAGACAGTTCAAGAAGGGCGTAGTTCAAGGGCATAAAAAAACCACACATTTTTTCTAAAGAACGTCAAACTTATGTACATAAATCATTAAACCATAAACTGGCGTTTGAAAATAAGCCAATGTTCAAAAACCACAATCATTCCTCAATTTTTAAACCCCTAAACATTCAGCTCCTTTTGTCTAAATAAAAGAATCTCTAAAAATCTATTTCCAAATGGCCAGAGACAAAAACTGGGCTATAAAATTAAAGAGGCAGGTGAAAGATTTTAGAGTTTATCTAAAGTTTAAAACCAAAAAGAAATAATCAAAAACTCAGGTTATGTGAGAAAGTAGAATTCCATCTTGGTTTTGGCAAATCCTAAATTATATGTTTTAGTAATTTAGTTTGAAAAAATTTATGTTTTTCAATTAAGATGCAACAAAAAATGTAAAAAAAAAACGTTTTAATTGTAATTGCTTTCTTAGATTTTGCACTCAAGTTACCTTTTGACACTTTAACTGCCTTGGTGACAGTCAAGGTTAGACGACAGAGGAATCATGCAGCATTTTTTTTTCTTTTTTTTTGAGTGTTAAATCTGAATTCAATGCAAAGTCATCCTGCAGCTTTCCACATTTCTTTTATGCTGCTGTCTTTTGTTTTTTGGACTTTCAAATGCCAAGCAATGGAAGAATTTATATGAAAAAAAGCTGTATTATTCTTAAAACATACAAATGCTCACCCTTCCGAGTCAATCTGTATTTTGGATCAGTTTAGCTTAATTAGGCACGAATCTGCAACCCCTGCTGCAAACTCCAATAAGCAGCTGTAAATGTTGAAATATTTCATTTACTTTTTCAGTGTTTTGCTTTTAATTTACTATAAAGATACACAACACCTGAAATTCACTGTGATTATGATGGTGATAACTTTCATCTAGTGCTGATGCAGAAAACAACCCACTCATGAATTCTGAGCTTGTTTCTGACTTCTGGGAGTGCATTCCAAAGCCATAAAAAGACTTCAGTGCAGGAGTTAAAGGCCTGTTACTGGAAAAGAAGCGATGCCCCGTGAGGATCATTGTTTAGTTGTGTTGTCTTTTTACTTTTTCTGGCAATATGCTGCGACGTTGTCCTCGGCTGTGCAGTTCGCCATCAAATAAAAACAAAAATGTTGCTCCAGCAGGTATTCCCACAAGATCAGCAGTTGTGCTTTGACTCTAACAAGCAAAGTGCTAAACTGCGTGCCAAGGACGAGAATCAATGTTCCTGATGCAGTTGCATAATGGTAATTAAGCTCAGCCATAAAGCATTCTTCCACGTGCAATCATCCCAAAGTAAAACTGCTGTGAATTTGTCACTTGTAATGCCAAAGAACGTTTCCCCAGAGGGGATGAGGTTTAGCAGTGCGAGTGTTAGCAAGCTCCTGTTTACTCTGCATTTAATTGGAGACGCTGCTGCACTTTCTCCTACATCTGCTGGTGTAAGCCGCCTGCAGTGCTTAAAAAAAACAGCCGCTCCACTGCTTAACCAACAGTGGCGAACTGCTGTTACACTGCACCCAACTAACTTTGCAGTCTTAATAGCTGTGCGACCCAGTTTGAGTCCAATTGAATCGAATCCATATGCAGTTCTAGCAGCTTCATTTACACTTCTAAATCACATGAGATTACTTATTAAATGCCTCCAGATGTGGTTTTTTTCCACCTTCCTACATTTGGAATAACAGGATTTCCATCTCAGGGTAGACTGACTTTTGGGTCCCGGTAACAGAATGTAACTTCCTCAAACCGGGATAGAAATGTGCTTTTGGTTAATGAATATTATTTTTATGGCATTGATAGATTAGTTGTGGAGTAATACGAATATGCAGCCTTTGCTTGCTTCAGAGTGTACATTTTCACAGATATGTTTTCTTCTTCCAGGCTTTTGTTGAATGCAGATGGACAGAAGGACCAAGTCCCAACAGATCCAAGCAGTGATTAGAAAAATGGACTCGAATTTGTTTGTTTTACTGCAATGTACACATCCCCACCCCCCACTCCTCCCCTTTGTAGCTTTCTGTAATCGTCTGCTGTTTACGAGGAATTCTTGAAGAAATCCTCTGAGCTCTTTCATCGTGTCACAATATGAACGGCGGCGATAAGCTGCACAGCTCATCAGCACTCTTTGGAGCTGCTTGTAAAGAGAGGAAAGCAATTTGTTGTTTACATTCGTGATACAGGGGCAAAATTTCCAGATAAGAAAGCCTTCAAACCATGCTGCATACTGCCTCGTCTGATGTTAATAATAATAATAAAAAACATTTTCTAAGTGTCTGCTTGTTCTGTGAGAAATTAATATCCTTAGTTGAAGGGTAGACTGCATTTATTAATGTGGATGAGGGTTGGGTGGAGATGTCAAATTGATCTCTTCTAATGTATTCCACAAAGATTACCTATCTGTAGATGTAAACAATGCAGAGCTACGTTCATGCCTAAATTAAAAGCACCTCTGGTTTTGATAAATGTGAACAGAGTTTTTGCCAACTTAGGGTTGTCCAACAGGTTTTTAATTTGATGACAAATCCTTTAATCATGGTAATTAATTTTTAATATTGCTTTTTTGTTGTCATTCAACATAATCTGCAAATTGGAATTAGACAAGCCATGTTTTGTCGATCATTGTTGTGATTTCCTTCCATATCTCCCGCTTCTGTCTTAAAACAATGTATGGAGGTAATTTAATATTAGGTTATGTATTTTAGTGGATTACTTATAAAAACTTGAAAATTCACACATAGCTCTAAAATACAACAGATTGTAAATCAGATATTGGAACATTTTTTACACAGCTCTGCCTTGAAGTCCATGATGGACTGCAAGAGAACATAAAAAACAAAAATCAAATTTCAGATAACTGTTCTGCGTTTCTAAATTCTTAATTGAAAAATGTTCTTTCTGCTACATTCAGCTAATGTAAAACTTGCTAACGATTGATCTGAGAAAATATGCAATTAACTATTTATCAATTAATGCACCAAAGACTGTCTTTTAGGACTATTGTGGCAGCATTTCTTGCAATATGTGCTAAAAAAACTAAACATAAATGAAAATAATTCTTCACGGTTGCGTAAACGATTATTACACATTAGTGCTTTTGGAATCCAACAAAAAGTATTTGTATTGTACCTCTTCTGTTTATTAACATTTTATCGCATTACAAACATCTATGTATATTTAAAGACATAAGAGCATCCAGATCACAGCTGTAAAGCAGTTCTTAACATTTGGTTTTCAAGTGAAGTAAAAACATTTCTCTGTCTCAAGATTAGATGTAAAACAGGCAAACTTATAAGAGTGGTTGACGAATCTGTATCTTTCCATTTATAAATCCTGCTTTGTAAAGTGATATAACTACTAAGAGTTTGCCATAAACATGTTTTCTCTGCTGTTTTTGCTTTTAAGGGATTCCCTCAGCAAACATATTTTTACCAAGGTCAAAACAGAGATTTATTAGTAACATTTAAATTCACAAAGTGTAATAATAATAAGAAAAAACATGAAAAACTGACCTAGTTCAGGTATAAGACCAGTAACAGTAACGTTCAGGGTCATACTTTGGTTAATCCACCCTTTTAGCCTGTCATATTATACGCTTTTATTAGCATGCAGCCTTAAACTTTGACCCATTTCTCCTCTCGTCCTTGCCTCCCTCTTCTGTAGCGCTGCATGCTCGTACAAAAGAAGGCCACATTTGCCACATCGACATCTTTGATGCAAGTGTCAAGAGTTAGTTCTGCCTTCTAAGCAGCATGACAGGAATGTGATCCTGCCTCTGGCTGCTCAACCTCGGCCAATATTGGAAACCTTAAAGTTAAATGAATCCTAACCGGGAAGGTGCTAGATTAGGTTTCCAGGTTTTCAAACAGGATAGAATGACATGGAGAGACTGAATGACATGTAGGTGAATAAATGTCTGTGGGTTATAAAGTCTGGATAAAAAAAAGCCTGAATGTAATTTTTTTTTTTTGTCACTCAGCTCCATATTCTCATTATTAACACCACCTGGTACGTTGAAGTGAAACCTTAATCAAACACTGGTGTTGGACCGCATATGCAATGAACCTCATGCCCACAGAATATAATTTTCTAGCATCCCTAAACGTTTAGTCAGCTGATCTTGTTTATTTTGTTCTTAGAACCAGACAGTCTGCAATTGGAATTAGACAAGCCATGTTTTGTCGATCATTGTTGTGATTTCCTTCCATATCTCCCGCTTCTGTCTTAAAACAATGTATCGAGGTAATTTAATATTAAGTTATGTATTTCGGTGGATTCCCTTTAAAAACTTGAAAAAATAAATACTCCATATCTAATACTGTATATATGTTGCATTTATCACTCAATCAATTATTTAATCAATCATTACCACTTTGAATGAGCTGTTCAAAGTGGTCCCCTTAAGTCTATCCAATAGGTGAGAAGATATTTTTTTTGTCGTTTGTAGGGAAACCAAACGTTGGTACATTAGACCAAAAACTACTTTGGCCATTATCTGAATCTTATGTGTGTCAAAAAAACAAAAAAAACAAACAAAAAGACAACAACAACAACAAAAAACAGCACTCTAATATATACACAATAAACAAGGGGGGGGTCATGCTATGGGGTGGGCTTTTCTACCGCAGATTCAAACAAACATAAAATGCTTGCTTGGTTCTATCATGATAACATTTAGATGCTTTCTAGGAGTATAAATTTGGTTGGAAGTGACAGAGTTGTGTTCAATAGTTACATTATTGTGACAAAACCAGGCATACTACTTTCTCCTTATGAAATATATATCCCTGTGGTTTTTAGATTTTTACCTTTCTTTTGAAAAAAACAGCGTGATCCATAAATAAACGGTTTTACCTCAACACTGTTCGAATAAATGACTAAACTACATAAGGCGGAAAAATGCATTTTCTAGTCACTGTGAGCTCTGAGTTTCAGCAAATGTCAGATGTTCCCAGGGGATCTTAAAGACCTGCTTTTCAGAATAGTTAGTAGAAAAATAACGATAAGGATTAGTTTGAAACCTCTAAAGAGAAGCTCTTACATTTCCACCTCAGCTGCTAATGAACAGAATTGAGAACGAAACTGAACCCATTTGAAGCTAAATTAAACCTCTTTTTCCCTTTGCCCTCAAGGGAGTCTCACCCCCTCAGCATTGTGGGAGAGACCGCTCTGACCATAACTTCCTTATATTTTCTTTGCTCTCTTTCTAAGTTGTAGAAATCAGTTAACCTTTACAGGCATAAGGGTTTTATTGAAAATCCACATTCCACTTGTACAGTAGTATTGATGGTATTCCAATGTTTTAAGATGCACCTGTGTGTTTTATTGCAGCTGAGGGTTCGGCTTGCAAGTAAGCCTTTAAAATAATGAAACAAGCTGAGATAAAGAGTCCGTGCTTCCCTCCCTCCCTTCCTCTCTCTCCTCTCTCCTCTCCAGTCAGTGCGTTGAGGCAGCAGCAGGAGCTCAGTGGCTGGAGGAAAGCAGCAGCAGCAGAACAGATTCCCAGACCCAGCTGAGTGAGCATCGCGATGGATGCTGCAAGGACCGCGGCGTGCCTGTACCTGCTGGTGGGCATCTCGCTCCAGGCGGACGCCAAAAGTGGAAAGGAGACGGCAAGAGTCGGGAATTTCATGGAAGATGAGCAATGGCTGTCAACCATCTCTCAGTACAGCCGGAAAACCAAACACTGGAATCGCTTCAGAGATGTGAGTGGTGTGCTTTTTTTTTCTTCTTCTGCCTTTATTGCCTTTATTGCACTGGTGCTTTGGGTACATCTGGTGCAGGCAAATAAGCTTTGTCTTGTCCAAAGTTAACTTGCTCTTACAAGAGCCTGGCATCTAGTCATACTTAGACAATATGAGTATATATATATATATATATATATATATATATATATATATATATATATATATATATATATATATATATATATATATATATATATATATA
>JAVLVB010000546.1:2255828-2263328 GCA_032876305.1 Orestias chungarensis | reverse complement strand
GGCATCTGCCTGAGTTGTCTCTGTGCTCATGAAGCTCCTGTCTATGCCTTGCTGCAGGCAGAGTGATAAATACTGCTTCTGTGTGAATCTATCGGTCTTTGCTTATGGCTGGCATGATGGCACACCCAGGATTCAGTGGAGGACCCCGAATTTTGACAAACAGAAGTATTTTATTACTTCGTCATGAACTGATGATGAAAAATTTAATCATTTTCTGACCTTTTTCAGGGAATTTGCAGGATTTTTAGGGGCATGCAATAAAATTTGATGAAAGACTTTCATACTTTTTCCAAGTTTTATTCTTCTATTCCAAAACATACCAACAAGCATACTAAATGTAAAGGAAAAAATATATATACTAAGAACTCTTATATACATTAATTGATTTTTTTCTTTCGTATTCACAAACTTGGAATAACTAGCCTGCATTTTGAAGCAAACCGTGTTCCATGCCTAAGGTGGACATGCAGGTTCTCCTCCACAAAGATGCTTTCTTTTATTTTCCATACATCATCAAATGTCACATTTCAGAGATAAAAAAAAATTAAGATATTAAAAACATTTGCTTTATTGAATGTACATGCAGTGAGATGATGATGAAATGATAGATAATATTGGAGTATTTAACATGACCCAAACACGTTATTATTTCAAAAGGAGGTAGAGTAAAAAATGCATAATCGTATGAAAAGGTCTCATAGTTTATCCCCCGGTGAACATGGATGACTGTTATTAAAAGTCAGTGCAGTGCTCTGGTTCCCTGTGTTTCAGTAGTTTTTAATATTAGTTTGCTGATTTGATGGTGTCCTGCACACATGTATGTTCCAATGAATTCCCCTTGGGTAAACTTATTTTAGGGCAGCACCGTTGTTCCTCACTGGAAGAAGGAGCCTTGTTGGAATCGTCTGTTTAAATGCTGTCCGCATAGATAGGACTTGAATGTAACGACGTGGAAACACCAAAGATGAACATCCCATTCAAACTTTAAAAAGGTTGTGTTTTGTAGATTTCTTTTTAACATTCACACATTCCTAAATCTACTGTTTTCTGAAACTGATTCAATTGATCAATCAAACAAATCATATAGTAGGGCAAAATTTATATCCATCAGTCCATTCACCCACCTTAACCGCTGTCCCGATTCAACTTTTTCCCTTGAGATATGATACCGACTTTGCAATTTTTGGTGTAGCATCAACCATTTCTTATTTTTGTCGTGTGATATGTAAGAAATGGCTTTAATAAATGCTATTACTCAAATAGAGAATAATAGTTTACACCAACCAATACTGCTGCTATATATATTTAATTTGTTTCCAAACACTGTTATAGCAATTATCTGGGCTCTTCATGCTGGATAGAAGCTTCTAAATAGAAATGGTGGAACTGAATAAATGCTGGGTCAGAAAGATTGAGTTGCCTGTATTTTAGATGTAGGCCAATATAATCCATAACCGTTCTTATTTTTTATTTTTTTCTCTTTATTTATTTTTTTGCTGATATCACACCGATGTCCATTGTCAATATCATTCACAGAAGTCGAGAACTCATTCCTAGTCATGGGAAATTCTTATAATAAATGCAATCATTATCTGAAACTGCTTTTTGTATTTAATTTGATTATCTGTGTCTGAACAGTTGGACAGTAATTATCTGAAACCCATTTGTGATAAAGGGAATCAGGATAAATCAAATGTATATTTATTAGTTCTTATGATTGAAGTCAAAATTTGATGTGCAACAGCACAGTACCATTGAATTTGAACTTGTGGGTAAAGAATAATATGGGCATGTGATTTAGTAACGATACTGGTTTGCACTAGTACGACCTCTGTTTAAAATGCATATTCAACTCAAATAAAAGGAGCATTATCAAGCAAAGACTACATAACATCTTGGAAGTCGAGGAAGGGAACACTAATAAGATCTCCACAACCACTATCAAAATATTTTGACCATGTATAAATGATGAAACATCAGTGCAATTTTCTTAGAATGTGAGTAAATCACAATCGGAACAGAAATATGTGGTCTGGTTGGCTTAACTTGGCTTGCACGGTCCAGTCTGGCCGACAATATGTAGGGCTGCAGAAAGCCTGTCAGTGTGACTGAAGCGCATTTGGTAAGCCACAAACTGTCACAGTTGGACCCTGGTATAAAAACCATCACCAGGTGTACGCAGTAGTATTCTGCCGCTGAATCAAGCAATTAAGTCACAACAAAATGCTAAGTGTTGACCATACTGAGAAAAAAAAAAGAAGATCTGCATCAAACAACAAAACCTTTGCGTTTGCTTTCTAGTTTTTTTTTGTCGGGGACATTTAATTCCTATTGCAACACCGTGCAAAGGCGTGAAACCATTAGATGAGCAGCATCTTAGTGATGCATTTCTTAAAAAGGAGAGAAATCGAGGTTAAGATATCTGACACAAGGGCCGAAGGAAGACTTCACCCTTCAGTGCAGCATCTTCTGTATCATATGGAAAGTTTTTGATAACAGTTATTTTGATTATTTAAATCAACTTGCTGGTGCTGGATACAATTTTTAGGCTGCATAATCTTTAGTCTTTTTCTTATTTTGTGAATGAAATGGCAATAAATTGTTGTTTTTTATCACTGGCCGCAGGTAATGGGTTGTCTAAAGATGCTATTTAATATTGTTGTTTAGTTTTGTTTTAGGGCAGACATGGGCATTTAATAAAGATTACATTAAAAATAAAACAAGGTTCAGGAAGTGAACCTGAAATATGTAAAAATAGATAGCCAGATAGCCAAGACTTGGACAAAGAAGAAGCTTTTGAGCTGTAGGATCCGGTGGTCCTTTGAATTTGTTGGTGTCTAATGAGGTGTTTTTTGATCTTCTCAATGCTTCATGAAAATATTCAAACCCTTTTCAACTTTCTAATATTTTGTCACATCATAACCACAATCTTTAATTGGATATTTTCGGATTTTATGGGATAGACCAACTCTAAATCTAAAATAAAAGGCATAATAACCTTTTTTGTATGTGTATTTTCCTTACTGGAGCTGCTTCCAGACTTGTTGTGGTATGTCTCTTCCACCTTTGCACAGTTACAGGCTGTTTTGTTTTGTGAGAAAAACAGCTCAGTCAAATTAGATGGAAACTGTCTGTAGAAAAGCATCCTCACAGCACGATGGAGCCAACAGTTTTTTTTTTCATTGCAATCTTGAGCAGCTTTTTTTGTCAGGATTTTCTTGTGTTTATCTCAATCCATCAACCCTGGCAAACTTCTCTCTACCTGTTTTTGGGACTACTGCCCTCTTCCGCAATAGGGATGATGATTTCAGATTGATGTGCATTGGTAGGTTTTCTAAATTTACCATTCAGATTTTTAACCAGCAATATTTTCAAACCATTTTGTTGCAAAACAAAATGTGACTAGAGCTAGCTAGACTATATATACCTAAGAAGAGCTAATCCCATTTTTTTAAGGTCTTCAAATTATAAAAGTCTTTGTGAAGGAGCCTAAGGAGCCACATGTGGCTATTAAGCTGCAGGTTGCAGTTTAGATGGACAGCCATGTCTTTAGAGCTTTCCCGTCAATGTTTGTTCAGTTTTAAGATGATGGATTGATGACATTTCCAAACCTTTGGATATTTTTTTTTACCTACACAGGACAGTAAAAATTTTGATTGAGATGATATTACAAGAAGTGGACTCTATTTACCAATTACAACATTTCTAAAGGCAATTGCTAGCATAGAATGTTTATTAATTCATGCATAGGGGAATATATAGTTTTTCTTGTCTTTAAAATTGGTTTTAAAGCTATTCAAGTAAATGCATTCACATTCTGTGCTCTTGCAGCAGTAAATATTTTCTTTCCAGTTGTAATAAAACATAGCACAGGTCTGTTCAGATAGAAGAAGCGTGAAGATAAGAAGCCGTGTTCCTCTGAGATTCATGCGTCTCTGAGGTGAAATAAAATTATGATCTGATGATTGCCGTGACCTTTTTTTTGTCATCAGTCACAAATAGAAAGCACAGATGCAGTTTGCACTTCAGCAGGCAAACACTACAGTGGCAGCTTTGCATGCTACGAATGCTCTGCACAGAGAGAGTTAGTGAATGGGAGCAATCATCTCAGTGCAGATGATTAAACCTGGAAAACAGCCTGCAGAAATAGCTGTGTATACATTAGCCAGGTGGATTTGTTTTGAGTCTGCAGAGCAAGGTTGTCCTAAATAAAATCCTGTATGCCTTGGGTGGTGTGGTATTTTTCTATTTATATTTTAACATATATTTCCTTCTCCATTATTGCCTTTAACTGTCAGGGGCGATGCTGCACCAAGTGTACAGCTAATCTAATCGGTGGGTCTTTATGACTTCTTCTGGGTGAAAATAGATATAATAATTTAGGGTTCTTAGGTTCAACCTGGCATTGATACATTCTTTGCTTTAGGGCACAAATCAATCACTGTTGAAACACGATGACAGGTACCTTACAATTAGGCCAGGCACCAGAGAAGCAGAGGACATGCTCTTGCCTGGGGAGAAATCAACTCTCTCACCATCTTCTGAATGTTCAAGCTGGACAAGAGGGGCTTGCTGCACCAGCGCTGCATAGGGAAGAACTGAGCCTCCTCTTTGTGTTAACTGTGCAATGTGGGGAGGACACGCATATAAAAGACTCTGATCCTGTCAGTGTACAAGTACGTTAGGCATTTTGAGGATGTATTTCTTTGTGTCTAAGTCAGAGAAACTTCTGTTTTGTTGGTCTGGAAAGGTAATAGATACAGACCACAAAGGGATATTAAAATGACCTTAATCACGCAAATCTTATAGCGAGGATACGGAGCAGAGCTAGTGATAATAGTTTTTTTTTCTCAGTTCAAAGAACCCAAGAGAATCAAATTTTTCTACAATGGAGCCTCTCCTGGAGCCATAACTTAGCATCTCAGTGTGCATCCCTGTTTTACTGTAATTTCCTCCCCCCACTGCGGGAGATTAGCATTATCAGCAGCCACAACAACCCAATTTGTCCTCATTGCTATGGCAGGCGCGGTGCAATTAAATGTAATAAGCCGGCTAGCATATTAAACTTAGATGGCCCCGTGAGGTCCTTATTCAGAACACTGTACAAATACAAATGGTGCACTTATCATCAAAATATTCCCGTAGCCGAGCTGCTGGTGTTTAAACTTCTGTACAACGATTTGAAATGGACTTCATTGGACCTGTCAGTCAGTCGACACATTTAAACAGCTTGCACATATTGTTCAAATGAGCTTCCTAACATCCCGATTACAAGCATTAATAAATGGTTTTAGTGTTTCCTAACATGCATGTTGACTAGTAATAATTGCAATTGCACAGCTGCGGTGCAGATTTCATGACAAAATTCCAAACTTCTACTCTGCGGACACAAATTATCAGAGTTTGCAATATATTCCACCCAAGTTTAAAAGATCAGTGCAAATGGTCACAATTACTTTAAGGTAGATAGATATTTAATGGGATTATCTTTTAAATATAGAACTAACAAAAGCAGGATGGATAGAGGGATGGACAAGAGCACATTTAGATAGAGAGATGGATTGACACTCCAGAATCAGAATGATAGTGTCGATCTTATGCTCCTTCAGTGATTTGCAAGGGGTTTGAAACTATCATGGTGGATGGTTGGATGGATGGATCTTTTAAACAATTTAAGTGAGCTGTAGCAGTAGAAGATCTACAGCGGCCACAAACAAAACAATGCTAGTAACATTAACAGTAAAACGGTGTAACAAAGTTGAATAATTAAACAAGTTCAGATTTGTATGGAGGTTATTAGTCACAATATAACTCAGAGATGTTAAAGCAACATTAAGTCACTTTTCAACTTTCATAAAATATTTTCATAAGTTTTGTGATTATATGTCAATGTACAGCTTGTTAAATGACACCTCTGTCATGGCCCAAGGGGGCCCGTATCGCTTTAACCGGCACTAAGCAACTTTGAGGAGATAGATTAGGTTAGATTCATTACCTCATCGCTATTCATCCTTCACACACCCAGTGGAAACAGAAATGTTCTTCAATCCAACTGCAGGCGACGGGGAGATGAGGATTTTTTGACCCTGTGCGCTGGTCCTTATGGGAAATGCAGTCTTCCTTCCTGCAAAACCCTACCGCTTTTGTCCACACTGGCTGCCAAAATTGACCAAACTGAATATTTCTTAAGTGATGATTTAAAACATTTATTTTATGCGTAAGCTTACGTTCATTTTTTGAACGGTGCTCATCAGTTTCACTATAATGTGGTTCATTCAGTATCGCACTGAGTGCACAGAAAGCGGGATGCACTGGTTTCCAAAGATTGCCAGATAAGTTTTTACATACATTGTTCAGTTCAGAATGCGAAACTTACAAGATTTGTGAAGGAAAATTTTTTTATTGGAGTGGATTTTATTTTCTCAGCCTCTTGTCAACATATTCAGTATTGATTGAAATCCTCTGGAGGAGGTCAGTGTGCCGAGACCAAACATGATTTAAGTTAATTCATTTGTTTATGTGTGCAGAGAACTTCTTTTTTTTTTTGTTTGCATTTGCATTTGCAGATCAATAGTGATGAGCCGAGTTTCTACACAGTGAAGATAGCCCACTTGCCAGATTCCCATGTTTGTCTTATTGCTGGCTTTTCTACTACTATTCTGTGCAGAGGCACCGGGGCTCGGCACGTTAAAGAGAGTCAAGCATGAGCTCCAGGATCCCTGGGGCGCCTGTGTAGTGCTCAACCCGAAGTCTCGCCTCTTCTCTTTCTGCCTCTTTGTTTTGCAAACGGATTGGTGTGGAGGAAGCTGCATAAGATGCCGCAGAGGCCGTTGTTTCAGGGTTCTGCTTTGTTAAGCAGTGTGATCCAACTTAATCCATTTTTTTCCCGTGCCACTATATCTTCCAATTACCGCATGTCACTGAGCATCCAGCACCTCCATTTGGCTGTGAAGCCTACAACGGCAAAGTGAACTCAGCCGCCATTTGATCACTTCATTTGTGATTTGAGACCGTAGCTGAAGCACCCCTGAGAAAAGCAATTTTTTTAAATTATTATTATTTTTTTTTTTTTGTGATGCAACTTCTTGAAATCTAATGTTATTAACCGATTTAATTTATTTTACAGATAGCAGCCAATTTTTTACGCAACGTGCTCATGCAAATTTCTTTACATAGCCGCCTTTCTTTGCAGAAACTAAGCCAGCCTTAGTGTGTCTGCATTTTAGCGATGTGCAAATATTTTGGATGGATGCGTGCTTTGAAGCCGGCCACTTACTTGCTCAACAGAAGAGAGAGATGCCCTTCACTGTGCAGATACAGCTGCTGATTTTGCTTCCACTGTACTGCATTGCAGGCAGGTGTCTTACCTTGTGAAACAACATGCGTCCTTTGCCTGCAACCCCCCGAGCAGTCCAGCACAGGTGATCAATTTTATTCAGGTCTGTGTTGCTCAGCAGCAACTTAATCCCATAATACTCTGGTATTTGTTGCAACTGAGAC